>JBBPBX010017380.1:20293-46932 GCA_038048925.1 Garcialebias charrua
CGAATAGAAGACAAAACAAAATGTGGACCTAACATTTGGAGGGATGACATTGTGGAGACATCAACACCAAGCCTTCTGATGAAACGCTGGCCTGCACTCTTCACTAATAAGCAGGTACACATATTATTCTGATGGTCATTTGCGCTCCAGTTGAACAGCACACTAATTTCTTTTTTTTAATTTTAATTTTTTTATTTGTATGCATTCTAAAGGATTGTGGAAAAAGACCTGCTGCAGGAATTTTTTTCTGTCCGTCATGATCACACCACCAGTCTTATGGAAATGAGGGGCAACGTGGCTGAACATTTGGCACAGCTTTTGCAGAAAATGAAGGTAATACTGGGTCAAAACAAATTGTGTGTGTCTTTGTTTGTGTGTATGAGACTTTTCCCTTCAACATATCTATCAATTTTCTGTCTTACATTCCCTGGATTCCACATTGGATTTGTGCACCAAATAGAAGACAAAACAAAATGTGGACCTAACATTTGGAGGGATGACGTGAAGACATCACCACTGAGCCTTCTGATGAAACGCTGGCCTGCACTCTTCACTAATAAGCAGGTACACATATTATTCTGATGGGTCATTCTCCAGTTGAACAGCACACTAATTTCTTTTTTTTATTTTAATTTTTTTTATTTGTATGCATTCTAAAGGATTGTGGGAAAAGACCTGCTGCAGGAATTTTATTCTGTCCGTCATGATCACACCACCAGTCTTATGGAAATGAGGGGCAACGTGGCTGAACATTTGGCACAGCTTTTGCAGAAAATGAAGGTAATACTGGGTCAAAACAAATTGTCTGTGTGTGTCTTTGTTTGTGTGTATGAGACTTTTCCTTTCAACATATCTATCAATTTTCTGTCTTCTATTTTCTGCCAAATAGAAGACAAGACACAATGTGGACCTAACATTTGGAGGGATGACGTGGAGACATCACCACCGAGCCTTCTGATGAAACGCTGGTCTGCACACTTTACTAATAAGCAGGTACACATAATATTCTAATGGTCATTTGGTCTCCAGTTGAACAGCACACTAATTTCTTTTTTTTTTAAATTATTTTTTAAAATTTGTATGAAATTCTAAAGGATTGTGGTAAAAGACCTGCTGCAGGAATTTTATTCTGTCCTTCATGAGCACACCCTGACTAACCCTGTGTTTATGTGCAGTGACGACTGCGATGGTCCCATATTAAATAATATCATTATATAAAAACATCCAATTTAGAAGTTTTCCTATTTCAGTCAAATAGTGACAAAATGGACCAAGAAGATCTCTCAAATAGTCCTTAGACCAATACTGATTTTACAATGTTTATTGTTAGAAAAATTCAAAATGCTTGACCAAGCAGTAGTTATCATTATGTTGGCATAAACTGTATTTGATACAATGCCTGTTTTGTCATGGTGGTCTGTTGTAGTTCAGCAATTTTATTCCCTAATGGTTTTATTTATGGCAATTATTTTTGTTTATCTTTAGGATGGTGATGAGTTCTTTGGCCAAATGGACGTTGGGACCTTGTTGCTGAATCCTGAAGGTGTCTCCCCTAACATCAGATCTTCACCCGGCGAGCCTGAACATCGTCAATGAGGGTGAAATTTTTTGTGGAAAAGCTCATGACCCTGCCAGAAGCTGTGAGTCTCCTTTTTAGGCTCACATATGAACTCCATGTAAACTACCCAAAGAAAATCAGAAATACTGTACCCTCCTGTTCATTCAACAGGTACTGTATTTTTTTTCTTCCCCATTTGGGAAGTATTGAGTTGAAGCTGAGAATTCAAGCAGAAAATTCAACTTGTGTAAAAACGCTGCAGGTGCTCTACTTTTGGTTAGGTGGGAAAAAAATCCTATTTAGCAGCTAGAAGTTTATTGTTTTACTGCTGAAGTTTAGTTTGTAGCCGTCTTTCAAATACAAACATAATGTGAACAAGTGTTGTAATGTAACTGTTTCACAGAAACTTTCCTGTTCATCATTACTTGTTTTAAACAATTGTTAGTGCCACCATGCTAGTTATTTTTTTTTGTCAAAAAAAAAGATTCTTTTTAATTTTTTAAATTATTATTATTATTTAAAGCTGCTATATGTAACTTTTGTAACAATATATTTTTAACATATTTCTTCACTCTGTCACTAGATTGATGTTAGAGAGGTAATCTCTGAAAAAAACTAAAAAAAAAATTGTCCCCTTGCTTCTCCAGGTGGTAAATAAGCATTTCTAAAAAGAAAAAGTGACCCGCCATTTTCCAGCCAATAAAAACAAAGTTTGTAACCAGCCAATAAAAACCGAGCTTGAATTTGAATCAGCCAATAAAAACAGAGCTTGAATTTGAATTTTAACAGACCACAAGGGGGCAGAGCCATATATGGCTCTGAGGGGGAGGGATCAGAATGCTTTGCTTGTTGAAATTTTTTCTAAGTGCTGATGTTCTACAGAAACTGCAGACTTCACCTTTAAGGCTTCCAAATAAAAGAACTGTACGGACACTTTTTAAAAAAAAAGACAATTTACCTGTCGAAGCCATTGAAGGGTTCCATGTTAGTCTTTTGACCAGAATAAAAGATAATCAGAGCCAATCAAAATTTAATTTGTACTGAAACACTCGACTGGTTTCTCACCAAACTTGAGTTTCCAGGCGTGAAACTCAAGGTCTTCCAGGGAAATGGTGGCACAGCTGGCCACAGCCAGAGCAGCAGCAATAAGCAGTAACTTCATCCTGACTGGAAAGAAGAAAGCAGAGATCCTTCACGACTTGCACAAAACCACCATTTTTTTTTAACTTCCTGATGTCTCAGAACATCTCTCCTATAAAGAACTTTCTTGGAATTTATCTTTCATCTTATCTTCCAGCTCTCTTTCTCACCCTTTGTATCAGTGTTAATAAATTACAGAATCATGTTATCTCCATTGGAGCAGCTTACCTTCCTCGTTCTCGACGTGTGCGTTGAGGTATTTCCCTCTGCCAGTGACCGTGCAGTGTTTGACAGTTCTTATATAGGTGACTAGTTATGACTCAGGTGTTCTTGTCAGGTGGCTGTCATGGGTTCATAAACAATAAATGGGTAAACCAGGCATTCTGACAAAAGAACATAAAAAATGGGTGGAGTTTTGAATTATGAAAAGTTGGCTGTTTGTTAAACATGTTCAGCAAATTGGGGAATGTCAGAGTTACTCATTACTTTTCTGTAAGGGTACTCAGCACTTTCTTGTTTTGACTAAATAAAGTCACCTGAGCTATGAGCATTATGTTTTTACATTAGAAACCATAGATTCATGCTCTCCTCTGATTCCAGTCACAGATAATTTTTTAGGTTAAATTTAAAAAATAACACGCAAATAAACAAGAAGTCATGCAAATGTGAGTTATACTGTAACCTAACTTTTTCATATAGGGTTTGAAAAACTATACCATGTTGGAAAACACTAAATGTACCTTGATGTGTTTTTATTTCTTTAAAAAGGTGGCTGGTTCTTGAGGTGATGCTGAAAGTTCAAGTGATTTACAAGAAGCTTCAGATTTTACATGAAAAGTTGCCTCATCTTTTCTTCTTCTGAAAACTGATACATGTAACTACAAACATTGCAGGACACGCAGGAGAGTCTACGGCTCTCAGGACCATCCGGCTCAAGACCATGGCCTCAGATTTGGAGGAACTGATCCTCATCCCGGCTGCTTCACACTCGGATGCAAACCGCTCCAGCGAAAGCTGTAAATCACGACCTGGTGAAGCCAATAGGACCACATCATCTGCAATAAAGAGAAGTGACTCTAAGGTCACCAAAACGGATCCCCTCAATACCTTTGTTGCACCTAGAAATTCTGTCCATAAAAGTTATGAACAGAATCGGTGACAAAGGGCAACCTTGGCAGAGTCCAGCTCTCGCTGGGAATGAGCCCAACTTTTTCCTGGCAATGCGGACCAAGCTCTGACACCGGTCTTACAGGGACCTAACAGTCCATATCAAAGAGCCTAGTACCCCATACTCCCGGAGTACCCCCCACAGGGCTCCCCGAGGGATGCGGTCAAATGCCTTCTCCATGTCCACAAAGCACATGTAAACTGGTTGGGCAAACTCCCACACACCCTCCAGGACCCTGCTGAGGGTGTAGAGCTGGTCCAGTGTTCCACGACCAGAAAGAAAACCGCACTGCTCCTCCTGAATCTGAGGTTTGACTATCCAACAGACCCTCCTCTCCAGAACCCCTGAATAGACTGTACCAGGGAGGCTTAAGAGTGTGATCCCCCTGTAGTTTGAACACACTCTACGGTCCCCTTTTTTAATAGGGGGACCACCACCCCAGTCTGCCAATCCAGGGGAACTGCCCCTGATGGCCACGCAATATTGCAGAGTTGTGTAAGCCAACACAACCCCACAACATCCAGAGCCTTAAGGAACTCCGGGCGAATCTCATCTACCTCTGGAGCCCTGCCACCATGGAGCTTTTTAACCACCTCAGTGACCTCAGCACCAGAGATTGAAATGCCTGACCCAATGTCTCCAGGCTCCGCTTCCTCAATGGAAGACGTTGCCAGTGGGATTGAGGAGGTCTTCGAAGTATTCTGCCCACCGACCCACAACATCCTGAGTTGAGGTCAGCAGCACACCACCCCCCACTATAAATAGTGTTGGTGGCATACCGCTTCCAACCCTGAGATGCCGGATGGTGGACCAGAATCGCCTCAAAGCCATACCGAAGTCATTTTTGATGGCCACTCCGAACTCCTCCCACGCCCGAGTTTTTGCCTCAGCGACTACCCAAGCTACATGCCACTTGGACTGCCAGTACCCATCAGCTGCTTCCGGGGTCCCACAGGCCAAAAAGGCCCAATAGGACTCTTTCTTCAGCCTGACAGCATCCCTCACCACTGGTGTCCACCACCGGGTTCGAGGGTTACCGCCACGACAGGCACCGACAACCTTGTGAGCACAGCTCCAATAAGCTACCTCGACAATAGAAGTGCGGAACACGGCCCACGTGGACTCAATGTCCCCCATCTCCCCCAGAACGTGTTTGAAGCTCTCTTGAAGGTGGGAGTTAAAGCTCTGTCTTACGGGAGACACTGCCAGACATTCCCAGCAGACCCTTACAATATGTTTGGGCCTGCCAGGTCTGACCGGCCTCCTCCCCCACCATCGGAGACAACTCACCACCAGGTAGTGGTCAGTGGAATGCTCCGCCCCTCTCTTCACCCGAGTGTCCAAGACATGCAGCCGCAGATCAGATGAGACGACAACAAAGTCGATCGTCAAACTACGGCCTAGGGTGTCCTGGTGCCAAGAGCACATATGGACACCCTTATGCTTGAACATGGTGTTCGTTATGGATAATCCATGACGAGCACAGAAGCCCAATAACAGAACACCACTCGTGTTCAGATCAGCCTCCAAACCACACCCCTCCAGGTCTCACTGTCATTGCCCACGTGAGCGTTGAAGTCCCCCATAGAACAAGGGAGCCCACAGGAGGTGCACTCTCCAGTAACCCTCCAAGGACTACAAAAAGGGCAGGTAATCTGAACTGCTGTTTGGAACAAAAACACTAACAACATTCAGAGCCCCCCCCCCCCCATGTTTGTTTGTTTGTTTGTTTGTTTGTTTGTTTGTTTGTTTGTTTGCTTGCTTGTTTTTGTCCAAAAAAATTATGTTATTGATCTTTAATCTGTCCTTCTCTCCTATACTTGATTCCTGACTGATGTGTGTCACAAGGTTTCAAGTCTCATAACCGTCCTTCCAACCATAAAAATCCAGTGAAACAAGATAAAATTGAAAACTAAGCCAAAATTTTACAGATGTCATTAAAATCTTCTGTCCGTGTGACTTCTCACCACTTGTTTGTGGCATGGACTTCTGCCAAAGTAGGGCGAGCAATATTTGCAGAAGTTTTTTTTTCTTCCTGTCTGAAAATCAGAAGCAGTTTCATTCTTAATAGTACAATCTTTTTTTTATTTTTCAAAAGTTTGGAATATGTTGCCAAATAAAGGTTGAAATTAAAGGCACTGCATTCCTCCATCTGTTAGCACCGCTGAGCATGACTCTCAACTACAACCACATCAAATTTTACATCAGTAAAATTGATTGAGTTTCTTCCAATAATGTGTTTTATAGGATCAATTGGCAGCAGCCATCTTGAATTGGGTTCACTCCAAAAGTTAATCAGTTTTAGATCCAATGGTTGTTATCTAGAATTTACTTTAAATTTATTTTGTGGTTCATAAACTGTTTTGCTAAAACAGATGACAAATAAACACATGCATACACAATTCGCACAAAACTATTTTTCCTTTTTGCTCTAGCAATGGGGATGGTGATCAATCAGCAACTGAGATGAGTCGCAGTCAAAAACTGCTACAAAAATCAAATTGGGTCAAAAAATGTAACATGCTATGGAAAAATATCTCTGTGATCGTTGTTCTCTTGTCAGCAGAAACATTAGCGCCTCTCCGTTTTGGAGGCAAGTGAAATGTGTAACACTGATCATCTCATTACATTAGCATGACTCATTACAGTGACAGTAAGTGAGGAGCTCTGACATTTCTAATGCAAACAGGAAGTGTGGGCAGATGTTAAAATCTGAACTTTCAGTCATTGATAAATGAGAGGACAGATCTCAGATTTGATGGGGAGGTCTTGCTTGAGGTTTAGATTAGGATGAAACTGAGGTTAGCAAGGATCATGATGTGTGCTGTTGCAGCTCAAACCAAAAATTAATTTAGGAGATAATCATGTCACAGACTGACATTATGCTGCATTTATCAATCTAACCTTCACACCCTGAAAGATTTAATTTCTGTAAACTCCAGACTAAATTTGTTTTTCAGACATGTAAATAGTCTGTCCTTCTCAATGTTGAATACATATTGAACATTATGTACATCTTGGCATGCCTATTTTTAAAAACCGCACCATATTTTCTATTGTCGTCTTTTATATTATTAATATTATTATTGTTATTATTGTTGTTGTTGTTGTTGTTATTGTTATTGTTTATCTTATTTCTTTATATATTGTTTTTTAATATTTTAGGAACTTTTTGTGTGAACCTTTACGGTATATGTTTCTGCCACTGCTGCTCTTACACTTGGATTTCCCCTTTGTGGGACAATAAAAGCTGTTTCTATTCTATTCTATGCTATTCGTCTTCCTGTGGGGCCTGTTAGTCTTCTTGTTAACACAGTCATTGTGCAATTTCTGATGGGTAAAACTATTTGAAATGTAACACTGTACTGTATATTTTTTTCTTTTACCTGTCTGTTGTGTTTAGACATAGCAGTTTGAAACGTCTCACACCTCTCATGCTCACCAGAGTAAAGTAAGTGACATAGCAGGGATCTAATAATAGGCCCAGGCCTCTCTTGAAAAAGAGATCTGTGATTCCAATGGGATTTTCCTGGTTAAAAAAGGTTAATAACAACGATAATAATAATAGTGCCACAAAAATCTTATCCTACAAACTCAAACTCTGCTGTACTTTGTGGAGTGTTGGTAGCTTTTGTCTTTTTTATGTAAAAGCTACAGTATCCAGTAAGTGATGTGGTGTGTTGGGTTCTTGATGTAAATACTTTCTTCATGATGGAATGTTGTCTGTGCTGCTAACATTTACCGGTAGTGCTCTTCAAATTTGTGTTGTTGTAAGAGTACCAGCGTCTACACAGTGTTTTTGTAGAACCAGTTACTACGGTCTATTTACACTACTGTATTTGTCACTTGTCAGTGGTTGGGCCATGGAGGCAGCAGATACAAAACAAAAATCCAGACATTTCTGTCCCATCAACACCCTCCAGCTGCTCCTCGGTGATCTGAAGGCATTCCCAGAAAGGAGCAAACATAATCCCTACAGCAAACATGCCTCCTTTGATTGTGCAGGAGCAACAGCTCTCTTTTGAGCTCCCTCCTGATCATGGCGCTCCTCACCTTATCTCTAAGGATGAACTCAGCCACTTGTTTGTATCCAAGAATAGTCAAGATCCATACCTCATGATCACAAGTGGGGGACCAATAATCTGAGAACTTTGCTTTTTGTTTCAGCTTCCTTTTCACTATGACAGACTGGAGCAACTTCCTCTTTGCTGAAGATGAGAAAATGATCCATCAAGCCGTCTCGTTCTCCACTTGAGGCAAAGACTCACTCTGAACCCTCAGTGACCATTCTGCTTACATTCTGGTTGGAAACCTCGACCTCAGAGTGACATGGAGGAGCTGAAGACATTAAAGGTCACGGCCTGAAGATACCAACAGAAACGCAAGATCTGCAAATGACGAGATCCGGAGGTTTATAAATTTGACCCCTTCTCTCCCTGACTGTAAACTGAGCTCCTGCGATATCACTAGAAGCAGTCTTGGAGGAGTCCAACTGGTGATGAAGTCGACTGATGCACACACAGCTTTGATGTGGTTCTGCAGGAAAACCTTGAAAACCAAACCTGGGCTCTACTCCTCACCCTCAAAACAATGATTTGGGAAACATGGTCATAATCCTTCACCAGATTCACAAAAAACCTCTAGAAACACACAAACACAAAATACCACACCAGTCAAAACAACAGAGTTGTCATGCCACAACAACAAATTGTAAATTGGTGATGTTGCAAGTTTCCCACTTTTTAAACCAGTTTTTTTTTTCAAAGAGGGGCCGCCAGAGGGCGCTAGAGGAGCTCCAGAAAGATGGAGAGAACATAAAAAAGGTAAAATAAAAAATGTGAATAATAATAATAACAAATTGCCCACTAGGACAATCTGTATCTGTCATTTCCAGGTAAACAAGCTTGAGAGAGATTTTTGTTTTGTTCTTCTGGTCAACAGTTTGTTGAAAAGTTGTTGTTGTTGTTGTTTTTTTCAGTGGGAATACAGTATGTTTAAAACATGTTAATTAATAACATTTTTATTCTCATCAGCTGTAATAATTAATTCAATATAGTGAATAAAAGTTAAAACATTGTTGAAGTTGATGTTTCTTTACATATTTTGTAGAATTGTTTGTGGTTTGCGAGGGGGGTTCAGTCAGAAGTGAATGCTGTTTGGGGGGACATGGCATGGAAAAGCTTGGGAACCCCTGCTTTAAACCATTACAAACACAATTTCCATAACAGGAATGCATCATGAACATTAAATGTACATCCAAACTTTACTTTTTATGTTTCAAAATACTCCAACAAAAATAAAAATAAACTGTAAATTACAGTATTCCCCATAGGGAAGAAGTTAGTTTCTGATATGTTAAACTTTTGCTTTTGGTCATATTAATGAACATAGTTTTGTATTGTATGATTTATTAATTTTTTTATTGTTTTGTTTCTAACCCACTGTGCCATTTTGGAAAAAAAAATGGGGGAAATGACCTGCATTGTGAGAACAGTCTGTCAGTATTGTATGTATACAGTATCTATAAAAATCTACAAGTCAAGTTGCAGATGTTAAGAGCTGTAAAGGTTTGGATTTATCTTGAGTTCTATCAACCATTTACAAAAGTTGGGAGAAAATATTGTCACGAGCCTGTTCAGTCCCAGATACAAGAAGAATAAAAGTCAGAACGTCCTGGTTTGGAGGCAAAGGTCAGCAAGAGCTCGTGTTCACAGTGTTGGGAAACAGTGATCCTGTTCTGGTGTACAGTATCTGTACAGGAACTAATAAGAGCTGACTCCACCGAGGCAAAACTGAAACCAACTTCACAGGAAATAATGCTGTATTCACCCTTTTTCTTGTCACGTTTTAGCTCATCACACATTTGTCTTTCCCCGATACCAAACTGAGCTAAACATAGATGATTGGTTATAATTTACAGAAATGAACAAAAGTGGAAACACATTAAATAGTTTATAATCTCTTTCAAACTCAATAAAGTACAGTACAGTATATCTAACCATTTGGACCAAGTCATTATCAGCCATATTATGAACTGATTTATTTGTATGTTTGAAGCGACCTGAAGGTGATTTATTTTTAAATGTAAATATGGAGTCATGTGGCTGCCACTTGTGACTGATCATATGACGCAAGAAATTTACATGTGTCTTTGCTGACAGGCTCTTATCGTAAACTGTGACTAAAACCAGTTTAAAGAAGCAGATGTTTTTTTAATTGTTATTTTTGTTTGTGTGGTTTTTTTTAGGAAGTGCTGGGGACTAACACTTCCTTCTCTTTAGGTTTACAGTAAGAGTCTTTTTAAGAACTTTGAGTCAAAATAACTCATTTAATACATGTTTGTTTTTTTCACACTTATCAATGCCAGATGACTAAATCAAGTAGTCAAGGTTCCCCTTCAGTCAGGTCACGGCAGTGCAGACTGTTGTTTACCACAGACTGTGGTAAAAAGGCCCAGACTGACTGGTCATGTTTGTTCAATGCACAAAACACTTTTTTCCGTGTGTGTAATAAAGAACAATTATTGTTTTCAAACAATAAAAACCCAAAAGGTGAAAAGTGTCCTGTTTCACGAATCAGCACAAAAACGCCACCTTTTTATGAAACCAGGATCAATAAAGGGGTCACACAGTCGTTCAGCACGGTCTGTCGACTCCCCTCTTATGAGACAGAGAAAAAAACTGGGCAACATGAGTCCACTTTATGTGGAACGTCTCTGTCAAATAAGCCCAGCTCCGCCATAAACACAACGTCCACTAGATGGCGACACAGGCCCTCAAGTGGAATCAAGCTCCCTGTCACACAGCGAGCACGTCGTGACGCTCACTCCCCCTCCCCTCCTGAGTCAACTTCATATGCAATTCCAGGCTCGCACGCGAGAGCGTGGGCAGCTTGCGAACCCTCATGATGGGTGATGGAAGTTGTAGTTCAGGGATACGATTTGCAGTTCTGCAGACGTCCACAACCCTTTTCCGGGGTGGTTACGTCATCGATATGCGCCGCTCGCGTCCAGACGCTGAGAGAAGAAATCAGCTCGCTTTTAACCAAGGGTGCAGTGAAAGTTGTTCCTCCTCAGGACGTGAACAGGGGACTGTACAGCAAGTACTTTGTCGTTCCGAAGAGAGGGGGCGCTCTCAGACCTATTTTGGATCTAAAGGCCCCGGCAGAGCTCTGCGTTGGACCGAACGCCGCTCGACGCGCGCGTGCTGCGCGCAGGCAGTTCACAGCATAGCTCTGCGTGAAGCTCCAACGTTTTCGCTCCAAATACTTGACGTAATTTGAGCAGAAGAAGGGCGGAGCGTTTACCTACGGGACAAATTGAGGTCGCTGATTGGTCATTTGCTGACACGCCTACTGAATTGATTGACAGGTCGGGTGGGGGGAAAAAAGGCACGGGCTGCGCAGCGGTTTTCTGTGTTTATATGTTAATAAAAAGTTCTAAAAAATAAAATAAAAACAGGGAGCGCTGGTCCAGCACACCAGAACACCAGGAAATATTTAGAACCTCGCACAGCCACGTTGGACATGAGTTTAGTTCGCTCGTGACAAATTCATTCATTTCCTCCTCATCGGAGGAGGAAGCGATCACTTGACTTTTGGCAAAAAAAAAAAGAAAAGTCCAGATCAGGGATGAAGAAGGGGAATTTAATACATTTGTGTCACATACAAAACAGTCCGACGCCAGGCAGTTTATTGTGAGACAACGCGCGCGTGTAAGCGGTCGTAAAATTTGAGCTTGGCGCGTTCACGCCCGCGTTCAAAGGCTTGTGCCATGGCGTCGAGTGGCGTTCGGCCCAACGCAGAGCTATACTGGGGGCTTTAATGTCCCTCAACCTCCTGCCTGAGGGGAGGGGGGCAAGTTCAACTTCAAGTTCAAGTTGTGTTTATTTGTCATATGCAAGGTTAACACAGGGTTAACACAAGATTAACAGTACAATGAAATGCTCAGGATGAGAAGAACTGATTTGACTCGTAAAAAAAAATCAAAGAGCAAACAAACAAGAAATACTAAAGCATGCAATAAGGGTACAAAAATAAAGTGCCAAAAAGTGAAAAAGTAATTATATTTACAATGTCCTAAAGAAAAAATAGTAAACAACAACATGGTAGAACATAACAGTGCAATCAGGATGAATTTAAATGAATAAGTATTTCAAGGTACTAATATAAGCTAAAATGCATATGATATATGAACAAGGGATACAGAAAGCAGCTGCAAGACTTCACACTAGATCCAGTAAATACTGCCACATCACTCCAGTTCCGCATTCACTTCACTGGCTCCCAGTTGAATTTAGAATCCGTTTTAAAGTCCTTGTGCTCACGTACAGAGCTTTAAATGGCCAGGCTGCTGTGTATCTTTGTCAGCTTTTAACAAAATACTCTGCTGCTCGTGGCCTTCGAGCACAGACCCAGAACTTCTTAGATGTTCCACGTACGCGGTTGAAAACTAAAGGGGACAGGGCCTTTCAGTCAGTGGCTCCAAGGCTGTGGAACAGTTTGCCCCTGCAGCTTCGTTTTGCTGACTCTGTTGAGGTTTTTAAAAAACAACTGAAAACACTTTTATTCTCTCAGGCTTTTATGTCATGATTTTATTGTATTTTTTTATTGATTTATATTAGTAGTCTTTATGCTTGTTTTATTCTTTGTATACTTTTAGCGTTGATTTTTATTGTACAGCGCTTTGTGATTTTATGTCTGTAAGCGCTCTAGAAATAAACTTTACTTACTTACNCGGGAAGCCATTTTTCACACTGAGTGATGCTGCAATGTCCAGCAAGACTTCACACATGCAGAAGTGTCAACCAGCAAAAGGACAGCTTTAAGGTTATTTCATTCCATGTTGCTTTAGTACTCCGATCTCGTGTTACTTCATTCCACAGCCAAGTCGTGTGAGTCATTCTTGTGTGAGCTCATTATTCAAACAGAAACAACTCACTTCTCCTCCATTGATGAAATCCAAGACGAAGTACAACTTGTCTGCGGTCTGGAAGGAATAATGGAGCCCAACCAGAAAGGGGTGTTTCACATTCTGCACCAGCACATTGCGCTCTGCCATTATGTGTTTTTGCTGATGGGGGAATCAATTTAAAGGGAGCGTGAATCATACAACCACAATTTTAATAACAATCAAATCACTCATTGAGAAGTCACCTCTTTTCTGTTGACTATGAACTTTTTCTGTAAAACCTTGACTGCATAACACTTTCCGTCGTGTCTATGTTTTGCAAGGAAAACCTGCATTACAAGGGAAACAAGGCTGGTCAAACATCGCATGAAAGAATTCACCATAGTAATCCCCTGTCAGATTCTCACTTCCTGCATGGGAAAAGCAAGACAAGCAGAACCAAAACTTGTTGCTACCATAACAACAAACCGATAAAAACTTTCTATACGTTCCCCATGTAGACAAATCATACGTCTAAATGACTAAAATAACTACTAAGTTTATCTGTACAGTACACACATTTCCTTTGCAATAAAACAAATAAGGTAAAGAAAACCCTCAGAGATATAAACTGAGTTTACATACCTTCCCAAAACTCCCTTTTCCTATAACTTTTAAAAAGTCAAAGTCTGTAGGCTTGGCCCTGAAATAAAAGGGAACATGTTACTTGTTACTCAACATGGCTACTTGATTACAAAACAGCAAGTAAAAAGTTGAATGTAAATTGGGAACTTACTGTGGATTTCCAGAGGGACCCAGGTTAATGTTTCTTGAGGTATGGCCATTCTGTTGAGCACCAGAAACATATGATCCTGATTGGCCACCAAGATGAGACACAACATTTGATGCATTTACAGTTCAAATTATTAGGGATGCGCGATATTGGATTTTTGGCCAATATCCAATATGTTACAATTTATTTGACCAATAACCAATGCCAATACCAATATTTTTTCCCCCTAGACCTACTTACAGAGACTACACAGCTTTCTGTACTGTGGAATTAAAATACTACATTATTCTGCGTGGCCATTGTCAGTTTGGCCTGCTACCAAATGCAGATGCCAAAAAGGGGATGAAAATGATGTAATACTTCAACTTTTTCTTCACTATGCTAATGTATTTACTTACTCTGCTCAACCTGTTCTGTATTTGTAATTATTTTTCTATCCTTGACATATGTTTTTGTCTTTCAGGTACACCTGCACCTACACCTGGACCTGCCATTCTGTTTGTTTGCCTCTCCTTTCTGTCCTCTCAAACCCAGCTGGTTAAAGCAGATGGCCGCTTGTCCCGAGCCTGGTTCTGCTGGAGGTTTCTGCCCTTTAAAAAAGGGAGTTTTTTTCTTTCCACTGTTGCCATTGTGCTTGCTCAGGATGGGAGACTGCAACTAGAAACACTAGAAAAATGCAAATTTGTACATTTTCACAAATCTCAACTCAACGGTGTGCGTGGCGTCACACCGTTGTGCTGGCGGTGCAGGCATCAATATCACTGGGTTGTCATACAAAAACAGATAGATAAACAGCACCTTTAATATTGCCGAGTTATTTTGATGGAGTGGCTGATGTCCGATATTTAACTTTATCGCTAATATCGGCCGATACCGATACATGCCATTAATATTGTGCATCCCAATAAATTAGTGTTTTAAGCTGTTTGGGATTTTATTGAATGTTGCAAATGAAGTAAAGTATCTGGGTCATGTGTTGACAGACCGTCGGTCTGATGATGAGGACATTTACAGTCAGGTTTGAATGATATATGCTCAGGCAAATATCCTTGCTCGTAAGTTTGCATTCTGTTCTGATGAAGTGAAAATTAACTTGTTTAGATCTTATTGTACTGTACATCACTGTATACGGCACATTTGTGGTGCAATTTTTAAAAAGCCAGTCTTCATAGATTGAAGGTGGCTTATAATGACGCACTAAGACTTTTTTTAAATAGTAAAATAATAATAAGCCCAGAAGGACCAGTGCCAGTGAACCGTTTGTATCTGCTCGCGTCAGCACTTTGATGGCTGTTTTAAGAAAGTTTATGTATGAATTTATTTGTCGTTTAAAGATTTGTAAATTTTCACAAATCTCAACTAAACGGCGTGCGTGGCGTCACACCGTTGCGCTGGCGGTGCAGGTATCCTTATCACTGGGTTGTCATACAAAAACAGATAAACAGCACCTTTAATATTGCTGAGTTATTTTGATGGAGTGGCTGATGTCCGATATTTAACTTTATCGCCAATATAGGCCGATACCGATACATGCCATTAATATTGTGCATCCCAATAAATTATCTGCGATAATTAGATTTTTTTCCATCTTATAAAGATTTAGTCATAAGATGCATTCAGCAGTAAAAACTATAAATCATAAATACGTGTATCGGGGAAAAACCACCAACTTACTTTCTCGTCTTCATCCTCAGAGGGATCTGAAAGCTTCCTTCTGTCCATTAGAAGAAAACTTTTTACATCTGGGCTGTAAAATGTTAAGATAAAAATAAATGAAATGACAAAAACAAACAAAAAAAGTACTCTTGAAGCAAAACTCAATGTTTGACTAAAGTTAAGCTTGTCTAAACTAATTTCTCATCAAATCGATGAAGAAAACATGAAGTGAGCAGTGTATGTGAATTCACTTACTGGTTGCAAATCTGAGGATGTGAGACGATCCGCTTAATGAACTCGTGTAAACCAGCTCTTCTTTGCCTGAGAAAGTCTGTTGGATAGAATAGAATATATCTTTATTGGCATATTTGCACCAAGGTACAAAGTTTTGCAATTGGCGCGCGCACCATCCGAAGAGGGACGTACGCACGGAAGCCGCAGCAGTATAAAACCGCGCCACCAACAATCAGATATGAAAAAGGAACATACAGTCGGGTAATCATTGGTATTCAAAAAAGAATCTATCACAATTTGTCTTAGGACACTCCATGATAAAGTCTAAAAAACTCTACCAGCTTTAGCACGAATAAGACAAGACATGTTGCATTTCATGGCAAGCAGGGAGATTGTCCGTGAAAATCATTTCAGATAAGCACAGTCTGTAGATGGCATTCAGCTCGGCTCCATCTGAAAGCACACGGAGACCTCTGGGGGGAGGGGGGGCAGCGAGTTCTCAACAGCTTTCACTCCAGGAGAAGATTGCAGACAGCCTTCTTTTTTCAAGGTTGCTCACAGTCCAGATTAGATTAGTCGCTTTATTTATTTTCAGGCCAGGCTACAGTGTACTTTTGACTGCAGCCTTGAAGTCCAGGTGCTGTTCAGGTCCAAATCCGAATCATGTGAGGTTCCGACCTACAAATCCCCATCTGTGCCCTGATGGGTCGGCTGTAAACGAGTCCCAAAGCGCACCGCAGGTCCGCGGCTGTCCGCCGCTGCTCCCACCGTGCGGTTCAGCTCGTACAACAGCTGGCTCGTTGAGGTCATAGCCCGGATCAGAGAATCTTGTTGAGCAGGAAGTCTCGCCAGCGCGTTGATCGCCGCGGCAGCCTCCCTCAGCTTCCAGTAGCAGAAACATCCGCCGATCCCAAAAAGCAGAGCAACTGCCACCAATATTCCAATAATCCACAAATCTTCAACGTCTTCGACAGAGAGAACGGTCAGACACATTGGCTTCCACTCGCTCCACGAGTCCATAGTGTATCCCACCGCATGCGTGTCGAAGGGGCAAGCCGCTTCTCCTGGTCCGGTGCGCTTTGTTGAAAAAATGTTATCAATAGAGGAAACAGCCCACGTAAATAAATCCATTTCAAATTGGTTCGAGTGAGCGCTGAAGAGTTAAAGACGAGACAAAATGCAAAAGCAGGGAGGAGGAAAACTTAGGGGGGAGAGGAGCAAAAAGAGATGCGACCTGCTTCGCCGAGTGCCGGAAGTACGGATGGATGCAGATGAGAAAATAAAACTGCAAACATGGAGCAAGTACGTCCTGTATGTATGATGGCGTACTGAAAATACTAACCTGGGTCAAAATTGTCCCCGAATATTCTCTTTGGAGGGATTTTCAAATTCATAGATGGAAACTGTTTTCTTAGCTGTGATAAAAGACAAGAAGACCAAAAGAGAGTTGTGTAACTGCCTAACCATTAAGAGAATTAGGATTTTCAGTTTAGTGTATTGTGAAATAAAAATCATCTTGTTCCTCAACTCACTGTGTTGTAGAGTTTATCGAACTCTGCATATCGCCTTAAAACGAACCATTCCTGTGGTCCAACAGACACTATCACCTTGTAAACCTGCAAGAAGCAACAGGAATAATACAAAACAATAATCCATTCAGCCTTTGTACATTTGGCTTTCCTGCAAAGCAAATGTGTATATAGAGAAACACACACCGTGTAACGCTTCTTCTTGTCCCTCTGCTCGTCATGGCTGGGTATGCTGACATTGGGGAGGCCGGGTTCCTCCTCCATCTTGAGATCTGTCAGCCTTCAATGCTCAGTCTTACAGTAATGAGTGATCCAGAAGAAGGCTTCAAGTGTACAGCCAATCCTCATGCTCTGTTGTTGCTGCAAAAAAACAACAAAAAGAGAATAGACACTCTGTTAACCAGGAAGTGAAACTGGTGTTCTTCTGGTCACCACATTTTTCAGACAGTCATGCCTTGAGTCACTGGTCCATGTGTGTCCCACATGAAACTCTTTGGCCTGCAAAACTGCAACATGTTGGGCTTTCTGTAGCACAGACCAGCACAGCACAAACAGAGCTCGTCTTCTTCCTGAGTACAGCCAAATCATTTACGGGTAAATGCTTTTGTCGTTAGAATGGCCTTTTTATGCACCTACTTGCTTATTAGGGGTGTAACAATACATCGATTTACATCAGTATATCGATTAAATGATTAATGATTCAATTACATTGTGGCAAATCTAAAACATATCATCTTTAAAATATGCTTTTATTTTGAAATTCCCAAGGCACTACATTATATAAGTGATGATCTGTCTGATGACATGGATATGCTGTATGCAACAGGTGCCAGTGTGAGTTAAAATACTCAGGAAACAACAAATTTGGCCATTCACCTGAAGAAGAAACACGGCATTGACAGTCATGTTATGCGAGCTCAATATCTATTTTTGTTTCTTTACAACTGAAAGGTAATCAGGGCAGTTTTTTTTAAAAAAAGCACTTGAGAAATGGCTATACCGAACAGGTAATTTATTTTTATTTTTTCATGAATTAAGAAAAAAATGTTTTTTATTTAAATGCCTGGTGCCTCTAATAAAATAAATAAAATGGTTAAATCAAATTTGAATTGTTTTTGTAAATGTATTTGTATATAAATGAGATTGGCATTTGATATCACAATATATCGATCGCAGACTTGTGAATCGAATAGGATGCCGAGATTGACTAGTGCAAGTCAGTTATTTGTTGGTGTCTCCACTTTTTATGATGACGTTTATTACTTTTTAATACTTTTTAATGGCTGTAATTTGTGTTAATTTTATTTACTACCTTTTAATACCTTTTAAAACCCTGCGGATACCCTGGATAGGTGCAGCGTCAGCAGTGAAGAAGGCGCTTTACAGAGACAGAGAACTGTCGTGGTGAAGAGAGAGCTGAGTCAAAAGGCGAAGCTCTCAATTTAATGGTCGATCTACGTCCCCACCCTCATCTATGGTCATGAGCTTTGGGTTGTGACCGAAAGAATGAGATCATGGATACAGTACAGGCGACCGAAATGAGTTTTCTTTGCAGGGTGTCTGGACTCTCCCTTAGAGATAGGGTGAGAAGCTCAGTCATCCGGGAGGGACTCAGAAGCCGTTTACGCATTGGCCAGCCCTCAATGGCCCGGGGCTCCCCTGGGTGGCTCTGGGCCACCCGCGTTCATTACGCATTTGCCGCAGAGCCGCCTTGAAGTGGGTGGGCAGTTCTCTGGAAGTGGGTGGGGTGCTCTCTTCACGTGGGTGGAGTGTTCGTGTTTTAAGAGAGGAGACTCGGCAAAAAAAAAATTGTTAGCTGGATATATATATATTAGTGTTTCTGCGTTTAATTTTTGTTAATAACTGATCACAAATCAGCTTATGTTACAACGTAAATAACACGAAGCGCACACCCATTTCCGCCTTTCAGCGCGACCTGAATGTCATTAAACAATAACTAATATTGTCTAACTGTTGCGCGCAGCCAGGGTTTTAAAATATAACGAATAATCTCTAACTTTTACGTGCAGCTAAAATGTCAGGAGGAGTGATTCCTATATGGGGAAGTTGGACACCTGAAAATTCAGTCCGCCCGAATAGCTCAACGAGTTAATGCATTGTCGTTTTGACCGGGAGAAGTGGGTTCGCTTCCCGCCTGGGACAAAGTTATTTTACTTTTTTTTTCTTTATTCACATTTTCTTTTAAATAAAAAGGAGTTTGTTTGGTTAACAAACTCCTTTTTATTTACTCCAATAAAAAAATAAAAAAAAAAAAACTTTGTCCCAGGCGGGAAGCGAACCCACTTCTCCCGGTCAAAACGACAACGCATTAACTCGTTGAGCTATTCGGGATGGTGTCCAACTTCCCCATATAGGAATCACTCCTCCTGACATTTTAGCTGCACGTAAAAGTTAGAGATTATTCGTTATATTTTAAAACCCTGGCTGCGCGCAACAGTTAGACAATATTAGTTATTGTTTAATGACATTCAGGTCGCGCTGAAAGGCGGAAATGGGTGTGCGCTTCGTGTTATTTACGTTGTAACATAAGCTGATTTGTGATCAGTTATTAACAAAAATTTAACTCAGAAACACTAATTCAGCTAACAATTGTTTTAGGGGTTTCTCGTTTCTGTAGTTAAATTTGAATGAAATTCAACCCTCGCGCTGAGGTTGTTTGAATGAGTCCCGCCCCTGCTGCAAACAACGAATCAAATGAGAGCAGTACATGACGTGAAACTAGCTCTGTCGGGCTCGGCCCGATAAGAACCACGGTGAAGATGGTTCCAGAACAAGGGTGGATCCCGGGCGGAAAAGGTAAATGCGAAGACGCCGAACCCGGGTTAGAAGCTGGGAGAGCCGGGGAGGGCCGGCCAATGCGTAAACGGCTAGAGTAGAGCCATCGAGAAGAGCCAGTTGAGGTGGCTCGGGCATCTGGTTAGGATGCCTCCTGGACGCCTCCCTGGTGAGGTGTTCCGGGCATGTCCCACCAGGATGAGACCCAGAGGAAGACCCAGGACACGCTGGAGGGACTATGTTTCTTAGCTGGCCTGGGAACGCCTTGGGATTCCCCCTGAGGAGCTGGCACAAGTGGCCGGGGAGAGGGAAGTCTGGGCCTCCTTACATAGGCTGCTACCCCGCGACCCGACCCGTTAAGCGGAAGAAAATGGATGGATGGATTATTCTGAACGCCCCCCGCCCCTGCTCAAAAACTGTTGGTACAAGCTTTGCTCAGACATGTCTCTGTCCCTCCCCATCAAGAAAAATCATGGAGATGAGCACCCCGCCATGGCAAGTTAACTAGGGGAAACACTGATATACAGTATATACTGTATATACTGTACTACCCCCATATTTCTCCCTTTCTGTTTATTAATACTGATCGGTTTATCAGGGTTATTTTCATTTTTAAGAATTATTTAATGCATTATTCAAACTTTATTTTTGCTTTAGTTAATCAAGCCAACCAGGGGTTTCCCTGTAAACACAAGACAGAAACACACCACACAAAACATTCATGATGCACTAAGATTCATAACTGACTGTGATTATCATACCCACCACTGCATCCTGTATTCACTGGTTAACTGGACATCATTAACTTCATGCAGACTCTTCCACTGGTACATTTTCATCTTTAAATCACTTCTTGGTCTGCTGCCTTCATACATCTCCTCCTACATGTCTCTGTGTGAGTGCAGCTACAGCGTGCGCTCTCAGGACATGATTACCTGCAGTGTTCCATCAGTGAGGACTGAACTTGGCAAAAGGGCCTTCTCCTACTCCGCTCCTGCTTCATGGAATATCTTACAAAAAGATCTGAAGCTCTCGACCTTGACCTCTCTAAATGGCTTTAAGAATCTGTTGGACTCCTGGCAAAAACCCAATGCAGACATGTTCCCGTTTTTGATTTTCTACATTTGCCTTATAATCTGTCTGTTTTGCTACTTTGACATCTTTTTTTTTTACTTGTTTAAAAAAAATCTGTATGCCGCTCTTATGTTTGTCTATTGTTGATTGTCCAAGGAAAATCTACTGTTGCTGTTGTCATCATTCTTTGTTTGTAGCCAGGTCTCTCTTGTAAATGAGTCCTCGAGGCTCAATGGGATTAACCTACCTAAATAAAGGTTGAATGAATCAATTCAGCACCAACATATTTTGCAACATGACTACATTTGTTCTAGTAGGCCTAGCCCAGAAAAGACTGACACTGTTCTTGTATTTAACAGCATCTGTCTAAGGATCCGTTCTGCCTCGTTAAGGAAGAAAAGTTGTGTTATGACAGCAGCAGCATTAAGTGAGTCAATGAGCTGCACTGTGCGCGGGCAGGTTAGTCTGGACAACTGGGCAAACAGGTTACTCACTCCTTCCTGTGAGCATGAATGTCATGTCCTCAGTTTTTTTTAGCATGGGGTACTCAGTCTACATTGTGTAAGAGGTGGGAGTACAGCCTCTTCATGCATACTCTGAAATATAAATACAGTACATACAAGTTGTCACTGAGTCACGCAGAGTGTGTGACATTCTACTTTTTGCACTTAGCAGAGTTTTTTCCCCCCTAAATACCTGAATCTGATGTTACCCAAAGGTAAATAGTTTATTGTTGGAGGGTAATAAACTCATTCTGGCTTCTGTTTACCTACTTTAGGTTAAATTCCCTGATAATGAAGAGCAACAAAAGAAATTTAATGGTAGACTTGAACTTGATGAATATTAAATGTACCGTAAATATTTAGTGAACGTCCCTCAGAGAAACGCATCTTTCACCGGGAGTTGTATAACGTCTGATCTACAACAAAGCTCTTTGTCTGCAGCTCTGACTCGTCCATTGTTGGAGCACAGTGAGGTCAGCCATGTTTGTTTAGCAGCTAAAATCTCCCTGCTGTTTGCAGAGAACACACTCGAGACCTCTGTGTGGACTTTCTCAGCCTCCTTATTGATTCTGGATGCATCCTGAAGGTGTGTGTCATTCCGCTCACGTTGGGGTGAGGCAACGGGGAAAAGAGCGTTCCTCTATTAAAATGCGAGAGATCTTCATGGTCTCTGCACCTCTATGACTTCTTGTTGTGGTTTCATTGTCAGCTCCATTCTTGAAGACAAACTGGGAGGATTTGTTTTAAAGCTGATATCACTTTCATTTTAAACAAAACAAGTCTATTTAAAAAAGCGCTTTAGAAGGCAACTTTTGCAATAATTTAAATATTTTTTTCATTTAAAAGCTAGATTTTGTGTCAGAACTGCCGTCCAGCTGTAAAATGGGTCAATCTCTGTTTTAAAAATCGGAGCTTCTTGCAAACATAAGACGTCTGGACACTTCCCTGAGCTGTGTTGCATCTGCTTTTGTTTTCATGGTTATAAACGGCTCAGAGCAGCGTTGGGTAGGACCCGCTTTTTAACATTCCAGAAATATTTTCGTCGAAAGTGGCGATGAGCTACAAAGGACTTTGCGTTGCACACGTTTTGAGCAGATATTGATACTCCTACAAGTGGAACGCTGCTGATCACGACACCTGCCGTCACTGTCAAGCAGAATGGACACAGAAAAAGAAACATAGCATTCAACACATTCCTACAAAGGACTTTGCGTTGCACACGTTTTGAGCAGATATTGATACTCCTACAAGTGGAACGCTGCTGATCACGACACCTGCCGTCACTGTCAAGCAGAATGGACACAGAAAAAGAAACATAGCATTCAACACATTCCCAAGGCGCAGTTTAAACCCAGCTTTTTCTCCACAACGTGAGCTAACTTGTCCTGACAGGAACAAGGAGGCTGGGCTGCAACACAGGATCATAAATAGCTTTCTTCCTGCTAAACTCAAACATCCTCGCCCGGTGGACAATTTGTGGGGATGTCGAACGGTTTCGTAACACGCATTTCAAGGAATGTGAGCAAGGCAGCAAAGCAGAACTAAAGTGACAGCTAGGTGGGGAATCTGACTTAAAAGTTCAGTCAGGCATGTGTTTTCATATAAACTGAACGGTAACATGCAAACAAGGAAAAAACACTCAGGAATCTGTTATGAACACCAAAAACTATACACTTTAATTCAACAGCTGTTTTGACTTGTGACTAAACGTCAACTATTTGGACAGTTAGAATAGATACTGTATGTGTAACATTTTAACTTCTTTCCCTCAGCGATCCCTCTGGCTTTGGCTGGGTTTGTCATTAAATTGCAACACCAGACAGCAAACTACTTACAAAGATCTGCGTTTATTTTATTGTTTTATAAGCACTTACTTAAAGTGTTCATTAACCTTCACTAACTCTTCAATATGTAATTTAAACTTGTGTTTTACTTCACTAATACTTCAATAGGTAATTTAAACTTGTGTTTTACTTCACTAACTCTTCAATAGGTAATTTAAACTTGTGTTTTACTTCTATAACAAAAGTTTAAACTCAAATATAGGACATAATTAAGTTTTTACATTTTATGCTTGGTATAATTTCAGAATTATTATTATTACCAGTTTCACAACACTTATTGACAAAGTATAAGAAAGTTTTAGATGTACCGGTACAGTACTGTAAATGGACAGTGATTTTGTGATGTGATTAATAAATAAATACTGATTGAGATATGCTGGTGAAGATTCATCCAGGACAAGATAAAATCAAAAAAGGCGTTCAATACAGAAACAACTGGACTTTATTTGAAACGTCTTCTGTTACAAATAAAGTCCAGTTGTTTCTGTATTGAACGCCTTTTTTGATTTTACTGATTGAGATATTCTATTCTAATACTACACCCCCACAATTACAACTGATATATCGTTACAAGCAATGTGTTAAAAACAACTTTATTCTTTTAAATTAGCATGAAGAGAAGTAAAGAAATGTAACACTTTGTTGTTTTTTTAATTGTACATGACGCGTTTTTCTTGGATTATGAGGGTCAGTATTTTTGTAGTTCCTTCTGCTATTATTTAATTTTGTGTTTTATTTCCAGTAATGTGAAAATAAAAGCTTTCACTTCTCACCCAATTTTTTTGAAAAAATGTGGCAGCTTGTGTTGTTTACAAAAAATAATTTACAATAAAGGGTTACTAAAGTTGTTGTTGGGACCACACTTTTGAGAAAAGTAAAAATGTTAAAAGTAACATTTGCCATTATTGTTGCAAGATACAAAAACAAAACAATCATAAAACGATGAGAAATAAAGCTAAAAGGATGTTAAAGCTGTTTGTGCTATTATAGTATTGCTTAATTTGATTATGCTTAATATTTTTGTATTTTAGCAAGCAAAAACTGGAGTTGCAAGCCTGTGAACTCCTGTGTTTTGGGTCAAAACTGGTGCAAAGTTTGGGAAAAACAACAAGTGAGATGCAACTATGAATAAATGTATAAAGCATAAAGGGCAGCATTCATGCTTATTTGACTTGTAAATGACAAATTAGAGGGAAAACCTCCCTGCTACTGCCTGGTTATGGTCTAAGATCACGTGTACAGTATTACTGTGAAAAAAAAACTTCTCCAGACAAGAACAGGGAAAATGTGAGAGCCAGAGCAGGGAGGAGCTGACGACCACACACACAAAAAATGAAAACAAAGCTTAGCTGAACAGATGTTACACAAGTCAGCCGGTTCAGATATATGTTTTAGTAATCTTTCACAAGGAAACGTTACTGCTATGCCACATTAGGACTTATATTATTCGTGAACGCCACAAAAAGTTACATTTAAGTCAGAAACGTTCATAACCGCTGAACGTGAACACCACGTACCTTTCAAGAATGTTTGATGCTGCCCGTCTCTTTTCATAAGTCCAGTGGAAGTGTTTTGTTCGATAACTTTCTTTTATTCGTTGAAACTGGCTTTTAAGCGTCCGTCTAAAACAAAAAGTTCAACTTTGTCGTTGCTCGTGAAACGTAGAGACGCAGGAGGAAAGTGCAGGCTTCCTGCCCGTTGAAAAAAGTTCCAATGAAATTCGTCACGCGACCGCGCCGCTGTCAAAACCAAATAAGGGCAACTCAACTTCCGGTTTTAATTTTCAAAACAAGATCCCAACACACAATAGGATCCTCACATTACAGTCCGTTAGGATGGTTAACAAGCATTGTCTGTTACAGTGATTTTAATTAGTAATATAGAATTTTTTTTAAATCACGGACTTTTTATGTTTGGAGAGAATATGCTATGGGCGCGACTTTTATTTTTGTCATCATTAGAAGCATTTCCGGACTTCCGCGTCTGTAAACACAACCGAAAACCGAAATCAAGTGGGACTTCTAAAACACATTTTTAAGTTTAAAGGTGGAACAAAATTTAAAAAAAAAACACACTGATGTAACTAAAAACAATCCCTTGGCGGTTTTCATGCAATAATGCGTTAACTATTATTATCTAATCTCATTAAAAAACTGAATAAATTGCATTATGAAAATTATAATTTGAACAAATGCCTAAAGGCGCATATTTTCGGAGAAATTTCCATATGGCCTTTATAAATATATTCAAATGAAACATTGCATTTTTAAAAAAAAATTCTTGATGAAAACTACCATTCAGAAGTCGAAATTTTATGTCCACAAGATGGCAGCAAAGCACTAGGGCACACAGAGCTGCCAAAAGTGAAGGAATTCTTTATTTAATGCTGTAACGATATAAAGTTCAAACATCCGCATTTTACTAAATATATCAAACATAATGTATCCGTTTAACTCCAGTGTTGACTGTTTATTTTAAGGAGCCATAATATTGTGACATATAGTTGTGATTCGTGTACAATCACGTGGCACTAAAGGTATGTACCTTATGATTATAGTGGTTATGTATTAATATATTGCTATATCTTGGGGGGCGATTTACCCAAAGGGCCCCCAAAAGGTTCTGCACCTTTTTAAGCCACAGTCTTGATGAAAAGATCCATTCAGCTGCAGAATGTTACAGTACAGTTGTGTGTATTTGAACGCCCGCCTCCAACCACTTCTCAACCAATAAAAGAAAAGCATGCGAACAATCCAACCAATGAGTCACGACGTACGCCTCAATTTTGACCAATCAGTTTCAAGAATCGACTCCTCGTTTCGAGAAGCTCCAGTTTTGACCAATCAGCGGCGAGGCCGCCTGCGCAGAGGGGCTGGGCGCGAGAATCGGCGGGATGGACAAAAAAATAAATAATCATAACTCCGTCAAGCACCGAGGAGAACGAACATGACAGAACCAGCTCCGAGGCAAGTACAGTAATTGAATAAAGTGTTTGCTCTTCGATCTAAAACCCGGCTGTTTATGTTGTAAATACCGCATTTTTATCGGTGCGTACCAAGAGAGGACATTTAAATGGAGGTGCTATCGCGGGTGAAAATGACTTTTATCAGGCGAGCGTAATGTTATCCGTGGCGTTCTGTTAGCTCGCTAGCTAGCCGGGCAATTCGCTAAAACCCGCAAAGAATGTCTGTAACGAATTCTATGGATATATACCTATTAATGTGGGACTTTATAAAGCTGCCAAATTTTTAAAATTTATCCGTCCTACTGCTGACTGTTATGGACAACAGTACGTGAAATAACGAAGGAAGGCAGGTGTCATAGACAGAGTTCTACTGTCACATCTCGCTTGTCATTTAATCTGTTTGTTTGCCCTGTGTGCCTTTATGAACCTATGAAAGTAATATCCAGTGATAAAGTAATATGTACCTGCAGGAATACTCTGTAAAAAAGAACC
>JBBPBX010017381.1:0-15410 GCA_038048925.1 Garcialebias charrua
GAGGTTCCCTCTCCTTCAAAGTGCGAGAGGTCACAGGTTTTTCATAATAACATACATCAGCATGGTGCTACGAGCTGTAGGAGTTCTGAACCCCCTGCCCCTCAGGTTGAAAACCTTGAGAGGAGCAGAGAACCACACAAGGTAGGTGTTCGCTCTCTAGATGAACCAAGATGGTTCAGATCGAACCAAATGTGTTCTCACCTAGGTCTCACAGTGGGTGAACTTCGAGAGAAGTTGATGTCTGGGAACCGTGACCCTTTGAAAAGTGGTCTGTCCCGACATGTGCCCCCGAGAAGCGACCCTCCTGCCCCTGCCCCTCGAGCTGCACAGCTCGAGACATGCAATGAGTCACACATGCTCCAGATTATGGAAACGGCGCCTCCGCGCGAGGACGTGACTGAGGTTGTGGTTTGTTTGTCAAATGATTTGAATGTTACAGTGGTTGACCAAGCTGACACAACGTGTGACGTTGTCCTTGATGATAACACAAACAACATTGTTCATCCTGATGAAGCGACGCGCAGCACTGCCTTTTGCTACAACTCAGTGCACACAGTTGACAACAACAACGTCGACACTGACATAGATGCTGACAGCAAACAAATTGCTGAAGATCCGCATCCTGAAGGTCATGAGGCAGACAGCCATCATGATGCTGACAGCTACGACGATTACGCAGACAGAGTTACGCGTACACAGAGGTGTGTGCTTAAACCTAGAAGGTTTCTGTGTAAGTTTATGAGAATGGGGCGCGCTAAGAAAGCTTACCTGCCACTCAGACTGGAAGGGGTCTTCGCGCGTGAGGCGCTCCTGGTTAGCGGCTCAGACGTGTCTATCATGTCAGCCAAACTGTTTGAGGAGCTAAGGACCGCCGCTAACGATGTTGGCAGGCAAATACCCTTTGTGAAATACACTTATGGTGAGCAACAAGGCCTCGCAAAGACGAGTACAACCCTAATAGCCATGGTTCACATGCAGATTGGCGAGATGTCACTATACCACCCGGTATATGTGTCTGAACTTGACTCACTCCAGACTCCATTTGTGGTTGGCCAAGATTTTATAAATCGCTTTGAAGCGATTATAAATTATGGCAATCAGACAATGTGGACCACAGTGAGCAGTCCACTGCCAATCGTGGTACCTCCTCAAGGTCAGGACACTGACTGTCTAACAACAGGTACCGCTGAGGTCACATGGGATTCCCCAACCGAGACCACAGACCCGGTAAGTGAACCTTCAACTACAGGTGAGACAGAGGAGACTCAACAGGTGGACCAGACTCTGGCCCATCACGAGGACCTCCTCTGCGAGCTGACACCTTCAGCACTCCCTGACCACTTCCTACCACAGGTAGATGAAGGTGTGGAGATCCAAGAGTCCCACACCGATGACGCTGTACTGTCCTGTGGGACAGGTAATTCGGCATACAGCCAAGTTTTCAGTGAAGTCTTGGTTCGAGGACATCTGAGTCCAAAAAGTGACAGTCTACAACACTCTGACAGTCACTTGGGCTCCATTGTTACAGATTTTGAGGACCCCTCCTTAAACAAAAGGGGGGCAGACTCACACTTCCTACCACGGGTAGAGGACGGTGTAGAGGTCCAAGGATCACGCACCGAGAACGCTGTGCTGTCCTCTGGGACAGGTAATTCAGTTATCAGCCAAGCGTTCAATGAAACCTTGGTTCAAGAGCATTTGAATTTAGAACTACTCAGAGATGACATAGTTCTTACAGGCTCAAAGAGCACCTCTTCATTCATGAAGTGGCAAGACATACATCACAACGACAGAGACACGCCTGCGACGGCGCCGACAGTTGTGACACACCTGCATTACGCAGAAAGAGGTAAACGTACAGAGGTACGTTGGCCGAGACCTATAAGGTTCCTGTACAAGGTTCCCCATAAACTGCGCGAACAGCTTAAACTAAACAATGGCATCCTAACTCGTGCCCATGGACGGACGTCCACACCCGTGTGCTTGGTCCCTCATGACCACAGGGGGGTGATGTTAGGCCATGCCCATGTCAAGGACAAAGATTTCAATAACCCCACAAACGACAAAGATCTCGCAAACTCACAGACTTCATGGGAAAAGAAGGTCGTCCAAGCACAGGATAGTAAATAAACTAAACAGTTTAAACTATTCTAGTTGCGAAAAGAAACCGTTCCAACTAGAACTTAGAAACGCTAAGCATAAAACCCACAACAAAAACTAACCTTAACAACCGTTTAAATCTGCAGGATTTAATTGACATCGGTTATAAAGCTAAGAACTGTTTTTCTTGTGTGTGACGTTGGAGTCTGACGACCAGAGTGAGTTTGACGTAGTGAAACGTTGTTTTTAGTTGCTTGATTGCTACTTTTGTTGTTATTGAAGTTGTTATTGTTTTCTGAACACTCCCAGCCAATAGAGGTTTTGATTGTTGATAAGTTGAAGACTTAAATGGATTTTAACTATGCCAACATGCTGTTCATTTTGTTAAAGATCTCAATCTTTGATGAGTCATAGTAGATTAATACTACTTAAGGTACTATAATCTACACTGATCTCCCAATCATTTAGGTAGAACCGATTCGATCGTTTCTATTCTAGATCTATTCATTTTGATGAGTCTCGCCATAGACTTCAAAATTCATAGGGATTACCAAATCTTGCGTCGTTCGTCTAAAAGACAACAGACATTCAGACCAAACTAGTTTCATTTTTTCATTTTAGTTTAACCTAAACTAATTAATGAATGGAGGATTAGTTTGAATGAAGAGGCATTCGTTACAGAAGCCCTCCACATTTCTATAGGTATAGATCCCTATATCTGATTTTTACAGCATTGATCCACCCCTTAATTGGTAATTTTAGCTGATCTAATCCATGATAGCTTACATACCAGGTGCATATAGGTAAGGCTTAATGTAGAATCCCAATCATAAGCCCACCTAAAACCACATAATTGCATGACACATTGAACCAGGGTGGCACCGACTGGAAGCCATCCAGCCTGCAACCTTCGATGTGGGGACCTGCTGATCCAACGTTGGTCTTCAACCTTCATCCAAGGCCCGCCTCCTCTGCTTCAATCGAGGGATCCCCTCTACATGCTGATTAAAAACCATTGGTGCTGATGAAATCAATAACCCCATCGTTGTGGATTTACCGTTGTGGATTATAAGACTTTTTTGAAATTTTTTGAAATTTTTTTTTTCCACTTGCTGGATTACATAAAGGTCAGAGACATTCGGTGGTATCGTTTCGTGTTGGAACTCATCCCCAAGGACAGGCGATGACTTCCAAAAAGGGGGACTGTAGTGATATAGGCCTTTGTCTTGACCTTCAAGTACACCTCTCCACATCTCTCTGAAACTCTAAGTGTTACACCTTCTTGAAGCTCTCAAGGAGACAGATGGACACTTATATATTTTAACAATTATTATGAATTAATGGACACTAATTAATCAGATTGAACTTTCTCTTTAATGTGTGTTAATTCAGATTTGATCTACAGTATATTTTTGTCATTTTTAATGATGATCTGTTACTTGCATGACTGCGACATTCTGCTGGTTTTATTTCTGCAAAAGCAAGCAGGCTCTGTCTCTAAGGCAGAAGTCAGGGTAAGAGCTGTTCTCTGCCTTCTCTTGTTTTGTCTTCAAGCTAGACGCAACAGGACAGGCCATCTGGCCGATTCGGTAAACAGTTTTCCTGTCTCCGTCAAGAGACTTTCTGCCTATGAGATGAAAATCCATCTCTTATTTTGTTAAAACCAGCCAATAGTTATTAAGAAGGTGGGGAGACCCCACCTCCCCCATATAATGGGCACTTCCTATTTGGAAGTTAGGTTTTGGGAAGACAACTAACTGCCAACTGGTTGCTCTCCTTTGGGAAAAGCTGGAGACGCCCGGTCATTGTGCCAACTCGACCCACGTCTCAGCTGAGAGTCACGGCAAAGCCTTGCTGTGCCTCAACACTCATTTCTGAAAGAGTTTGTTTTCTGAAGTTTATTGTGAAAGTGCAGCCAGTAGCTGGCTCTGCTCCTGCCGGGAGAAGCGGTTCTTCTCACTCGTCTGAATCAGCTCACACGCGCGGAGGTCATCTGGGCGTGAACTGGACAACACAGTCCGTTAGTGTCCACAAACCTCAACTCTTATCTCCAAGACGTATCGTCAACAGGTAACGAGGCGTTGATTGTGTCCTGAACGTGTGGGAAGCCCAGCTGAACCGTATTGGAGGGTGCCACTCTGGTTGTTTCAAATAATTAATTTCAGTTAACTTAGCTTTCATCTTCTTCCTCCTATTTCTTATTTTCCATAAGTATTTAATCTGTCAAGTAATGTGCCAACAGTTAAGTTTTAATTGTCTGTTTGTTTTAATTTGAATTCTTGTCAACGTAGTTATTAAATCAGAGCTAATATCGATACAAATGTTTATGTAATTTTTGTGATAGTTTCAATAAAAGGTCTATTTTTGGTAGACCAACATAAATTGAAGTCTAAGCGTGAAATTACATTTCTGGCTAATCACATCGTTAGATTTGTTGATTTATTCTGAAAAAGTTGAGACCCCGTGAACTTGGTGGCAAGTTTGTGCAGATAAAAGTCTGCTCATACCTGCACGTCTAAACTATAGGTAAGTCAGTAAACTGACTAATAACTCCTATATTGTTACAAGATCTTCAAACCAGCTGCTTTTGGCTGTTCCAACAACCAGGCTGAAGCTCAGAGGAGACCGAGCCTTGCCAGTAATGTGCTCTAAACTCTGGAACAACCTGCCCATCAACATTCGACAAGCCACCTCAGTGTCTGCTTTTAAGTCTCTCCTGTAAACTCACCTTTTTTCACTGACGTTTCACACGACTTCATCTGATTCAGCCTTTCATTATAATAATAATAATAAATTCAATGTATAACGCACTTTTCATTAATGAAAATCTGAAAGTGCTACAAGGTGCAACATAATTAAATGACAATAAAACAAATAAAACAAGTAAAATCAATAACAATATCAACTAAGATCAAAGATAGAATCATGAAGAGGCAGAGTAGGCTCGCTTAAAAAGAAAGGTCTTCAACCCGCTCTTAAAGTCAACCAGTGACTGTGGAGCTCTTAGGCAGTCAGGAAGAGAGTTCCACAGGCGTGGGGCAGCCACACTGAAAGCCCGGTCTCCCATTGTCCTTAATTTGGTTCTTGGAATGTGAAGTAGATGACTGTGTTTATGCCTTTGGTTTTATTCTTATTTGACTCAGTCATCCGATGTAATATAGTATTCCATTCCTTCAGGCTCTGTTTAGGCATTGTTGAGTTATTTTCTTTGCCTGAACTCTGAAAAATGCTTTGGCACCAACACAAGGTGCTGGACAACTCCACTACAGTTATTTAGTCTTTCCTTTTTTTCTCTGATGCTCCTTGAGTAATAGGTTGAAAACCTTGAATAATAAAACATATTTACATAAATTACTTTTCCAAGCATCAAATTTAAACCCTTAATATAACATTATTAAATGGAATTTAGGCTTTACCTCTACAGTATATTTCAAAAGTTGCAGCAAATTTATACACACAATCTTGTCTAAAGAGAAAAATGTAAAACCAGACAAAATAAATAGACATTTCTCCTGTTAATTTCAAAAAGATAATTGAGAAGAAATACATACCAAAAGCATCTCTGTGGTTTCCAAACACTGAGCAGCAAACTGAGGCAAACAGCTGCTGGTACTAATTAAAGCTTACTACCTGAAGGCCAGGTAACCACACCTACATTTCTGGCACAACATTGCCATCTCCTGTGCAACCAATGAAACTACTAAAATAAATTAAATCACAGATTGAACAGTAAATGAAAGAGTTAATGATGCAACAAAACAGGCATTTCTTATTGTTGTTTGATAATTTTGTACTATTTCATGATTTAAAACACATTTATTCCCCATTGTTTCTAATTACATTGGTGCTTTTATGATTTTAGTCCAATTGCTGTAAATAGATGTTTTTAATTTTTGTTTGATGTTGTGATATTCTTGTTAAGCACTTCGGTAACAGCTTCTATTTAAAAAGTGCTGTACTAATTAATATGACTTGACTTGAATATGTTGTTTGAAATGCTCCATGGCATGTGCATTTGTTATCAATAGCCACTGTCACAAACAATTTTACCTTAACAATTTTGTTAATTTTGTAGATTCAAAGATGGTCTTTCAGCCCTTCAGTTCCTGACTGCACTGCAGCAACACCCTGCTTTGCTGACCCCTGTCCTGTGCCACTGTGAAAAGAGACTGACTGCCCTTGAACTTAAGAGACTCTTCAAACCTCAACTCAGCCATTCAGGGAGCCAGAGGAGACTGAAAGAAAACCAAACAATGGGCTACTGGGGAGACTATCTCGACGATTCTGAAGGTTTATAATTTTTTCGGTACATACTTGGAAATCCACAATACCCTGCAAGACCTTAACATTTATTTATTTACAGAAGGCAATGTTGCTGTGCCTGTGGAGGACATTTTAATGTTTGCAACTGGGCTGTCATCACTTCCCCCTTCAGGCTTGGAACCACAGCCACAAATAGAATTCCTGGATGACTCACCATTCCCTATGGCGAACACCTGTTCAAACCTGCTCAAATTACCATTCCTGGACTCGTACGTTGTGTTTAAGTTGCAAATGGACTTTGGGATCCAAAATAGCCCAGGTTTTGGTTGTGTATAAAACAAATTGAGACCTGCACGTTTTAGATGCTTCCCCGCTTCAGCATACCTGATTTCAATGAAGAACAGATGAACAGGCCTTTTTTAAAACTGTATTCATCTGAGTCAGGTGTGTTAAAGCAGGGAAACATCCAAAACGTGTAGAGAAGTGTGCCAGCATTGAAAAACACTGCATAGAGCTATATTTTTTTGAAAGTTTTCAATTGCTACTGTATGTGAGCATGTTTTTTTTTTTTATTCAGAATGCATTGGGAATGTTTTTCATCCATTTTTTTTTAGTTCCCACTTTTAAATATTTACGCTGTGCGTGACAAATTGTGTTCAGTTAAAATATTTTTGAAATTACTGTGGACTGTGAGCATATTTTTTTATATTTTGTATTCAGACAGCATTTGGACATTGTTTTTCATACATTTATTTTCATTCTATTATTTCACACTTTAAAATATTGATGCTGTGGGTGACAAATTATGTACATGTTCAACCACGTTTGTTAATAAACCTCTCTTCAATTCATAGCTTTGCAATTTCTTTGAGTTTGAAATACAGTTCAGTTGAAGCCTCCCAGTGTTGTGGCTTCTGTAAATGGTTGTACTCCATTGAAAAGTCCAAGTATTCTTGCATGTTTTCGTCACCACATGGAGCTCTTCTCAGATGAGCCTCAGGAAAGGCCTCCAATTCATTTGGGTCGATTTCAAATGAACAGTCTCTGGAGCCAAAACTATGTTAAAGAGAAGATATGATTACATTTAAATGTATGATGAAAGGAGAATAAATATCTCTTATTTAGTACCTGTGTGGTAAGTAGTAGAGCTCGTTTGGCACTCCTCCTGGACATGATGCTGTTCTGGAGGGGCGTATCCTGTGAGTGTTCCACAGTCTCACACACTCGTCCAAGTCTCGCTGAAAAACATCACCAAAACAATATCTCAGCAGACACTGGTGCTCGTGACTCCCGTTGAAGAATCCAGCTTCTCGAAGATCTGCGAAGAGCTCCATCCAGAACTGACACCTACAGAAAACAATAGTTATTTTCAGTATATCATGTTTGAATTATGGTTACTTGTAATTAAATTAGTTTATGAAGACCACTTACCTTCCCTTTCTGAATATGGACCACCAGGACTCAATCCTCTGGTTGGTTGTGGAGGCGCCATACATGTGGCTGGATGCTCCAGAGTAGTAATCGGTGTGGTGGTGCCGCAGCGTGCACTGGATAGCGGCCATGGTCTAGGGGTGGGCGATATATCGAATATACTCGATATATCGCGATATTTTAAATGTACGATGGTTAAAAGGGCTTTATCGTGTATATCGAGGATCCTCCTGCTGTCGCGCGGGCGCCCACTCGCCCCCCTCCTTCCTGCAGGCTGCAGGAGGAAGGAGCTTCGGAGACTTTCAGCACAACATGTAAACACGGCAGAAGAGTGCTGCACGCTGCTGAGGGGGAAAAACAATGTTCTTTCTGAGCTAGTTTGGATTAAATTGTCAGATGAGGGCATAAAAAATGTTTTTGTAGACGATGCTGAAAATAGTCCCGAAGAAAGGTCCGAACTACGAATCTTTTTCACCATTTAAACAGCGGAGTGGAGCATGATGAAACAGCAGAACCAAGTGTTTTTCCAGCTGCTGCTTCATTAAAACAAACCACGGGTCTGAGCTCATTTAGTCATGCGTGCACCGCAGAGAGAGGTGGAGACATTATTAAATCAGCATTTTATCATTATCGCTAAAGACACGGTCCTTAGCGGCTAACAAGATGGCTAACGCGTTAGCCGTCTTCTTCCACAGCTGAGACTAACCGTGTCTTTAGCGATACAGCTGATTTAATAATGTCTCCACCTCTCGGTTCACGTTTCTGAGTGGAGGCTGTCGTGTTTTTACACAAGGATTCAATGCGACACTTTGTAGAGCAACTTAGAGAACGTCTTCGTGAATCCGGAAACAACCCCCTGACCCTTTCACAATAAAACCGGATACAGTACACAGAGGCTCACATTTACTGCAGTACTGTGATAAATCTGTTCTGGTTCAGAGGTTTTGCAGACATTGCCTGAACTTGGCACAGTTTGAAACTTGTGCACATTTTGTGGTTTGTTGTTAAAAATTACCAGCACATGCAAATAGTTGAGAGTTGTTACCTGTGACTGTTCTGGGTCAGTAAATTTTATGGCCACTGTATACACTTTTGTTTTTGTATTTTAAAGGCCTTAAATGTTTTGATTTACTATTTTTTTAATGTTAAAAGCACAAGAGCACCTTTTTAAGTTTAAATTATTTATTCTTCCTTTTTGCTTGAAGTACTTTTTATTTATGTGTGCAATTGATGGTTAAAATAAAATATTTGTTTGTTCAAATTTAGTGTTGACATTTTTTATTTTTTTAATGTTAAAAGCACAAGAGCACCTTTTTAAGTTTAAATTATTTATTCTTCCTTTTTGCTTGAAGTACTTTTTATTTATGTGTGCAATTGATGGTTAAAATAAAATATTTAAGTTTGTTCAAATTTAGTGTTGACATTTTTTAATCAATTTTGAATCATTTTTTCATTGATTTTGGAGATATCGCGATATATATCGTGTATCGTGATATAGCCAAAAAATATCGCGATATAATATTTTCCTCATATCGCCCAGCCCTACCATGGTCCCGTTCTCTGTGCCACAGTCTGTTCTCAGCCTCATGGGGACGACACCGAGGCGGTGCACACATGACAGGTAATAGTTAGCTATCACAATTGGGTCATTATTTGTTGCTCCATATTCAAGCCACAATACTTTACGGGAAAATCCATCAATACACCCTGAAAGTGCAAAACCAAATGGCTTGAGTTTATCATAGCCATCCACGTGCCACATGTAGTTCGGTCCCATGGAGTGGTAGGTTCTCCTTATAAACCTCCTGCGTGCTCTCCTCACGCACCCTTCAGGATTAAGTTCCCGGAGCAAATTCATCACATGAGCCCTCTTCACTCGCAGATTGTACTTTTCCCTGAGTACCCGCCACATCGCGCGGTAGCCAAACTGCTGTCCAGGCCCACGAAGTTCCAGTCGTATTGCCCTAGCTATGACGTCAATAGAGGAGACATACTTCCTGCGATAAAAACCGGCATCATTCAGTTTGCTTTTCAGAGACCTCAGGCTGATCTGTACACCGTGTAAACATGACATCATGCGTACGATTGCAGCATACGTGTGTCCCTCATTAAAATATTTTATGCACTGCTGCAGCGTATCTGGTGCATCCATCTGCTCTGTGCGATTTAAAAGCTCCAAGGAGCGACCGCACGAAAAACAAAACCGTATTAATATACCGATACTCAAACGTGTCCCACAGAACGGACAAAACGCGACTCGAGGGTTGTCCATCTTGAGTCGGAATGAGCGCGCTTCGGTCATCACTTCCGGGTCATCACTTCCGGGTCATCACTTCCGGGTCAGCCTCGGAGTTTGGACATTCCCTTTCCGTGTGATTCTCTCGTTTGCTAAAGTGTTTCAGAAAATGTTAATTTGTTTCAGAAAATGTTAAAGTGTTTCAGAAAATGTTAATTTGTTTCAGAAAATGTTAATTTGTTTCAGAAAATGTTAAAGTGTTTCAGAAAATGTTAATTTGTTTCAGAAAATGTTAATTTGTTTCAGAAAATGTTAATTTGTTTCAGAAAATGTTAAAGTGTTTCAGAAAATGTTAAAGTGTTTCAGAAAATGTTAATTTGTTTCAGAAAATGTTAAAGTGTTTCAGAAAATGTTAATTTGTTTCAGAAAATGTTAATTTGTTTCAGAAAATGTTAAAGTGTTTCAGAAAATGTTAATTTGTTTCAGAAAATGTTAATTTGTTTCAGAAAATGTTAAAGTGTTTCAGAAAATGTTAATTTGTTTCAGAAAATGTTAAAGTGTTTCAGAAAATGTTAAAGTGTTTCAGAAAATGTTAATTTGTTTCAGAAAATGTTAAAGTGTTTCAGAAAATGTTAATTTGTTTCAGAAAATGTTAATTTGTTTCAGAAAATGTTAAAGTGTTTCAGAAAATGTTAAAGTGTTTCAGAAAATGTTAATTTGTTTCAGAAAATGTTAATTTGTTTCAGAAAATGTTAAAGTGTTTCAGAAAATGTTAAAGTGTTTCAGAAAATGTTAATTTGTTTCAGAAAATGTTAATTTGTTTCAGAAAATGTTAAAGTGTTTCAGAAAATGTTAAAGTGTTTCAGAAAATGTTAATTTGTTTCAGAATTTGTTAAAGTGTTTCAGAAAATGTTAATTTGTTTCAGAATTTGTTAAAGTGTTTCAGAATTTGTTAATTTGTTTCAGAACTATTTGTTAAAGTGTTTAGGCTTATTTGTTAATGTGTTTTGCACCTCAGGGCCACCGTACTTTTGTTTTGGATAGATCGGGTGAGAATAGATAAATACATCTACATAATTATTCTTTGTTGCTGCTTGTTTTAAGTTGTTTGCTAGAGTTTTAGTTTGTTGCTAGAGGGGGCATGAACGTAGCAAACCCCCCAACTCCTCCCCTCCTTGTCTCTCGACATACCCATTTTGATGCAGTTTGATGCCGTTTTTGAAATTGGTATGGGGGCGGGGCTATCTTTTGACAGTGAGGTAAGTTACACTTTAAGTGTCTTGCCCAGGGACACGAGGTATGCCGTGACCGGGGATCGAACCAGAGACCTTCCGGTCCTGAGCCGGTCGCCCTGCCTCTACACCATCTCGGCCCCACGTACCCCAGAAGACGTACCTCTTCTGGGGTAAGTTGAACTAGATTTTTACAGAATCTCTCATATTAAAAATCAAAGCACCAGTGGTCAAATATAAAAATCAAACGTTTGGTAAAGGTACAAAGAGAAATCATTACTGAAAGGAATGCGTTATTTTATGATATGAGATTAAAAAAGACAAAACAAAGGTTATTATTCACAGTTAAACTGCTTTTCTCTGATGTGGATCCCAATGTGTTTGTTTAAAGATGATTTATGTCCAAACCTTTGTCCACAAAGATCACAAACAAATGCTTTCTGTCCTGTGTGGGTTATCATGTGTGTGTTTAAACTTGACTTACATCCAGACCTGTGTCCACAAAGATCACAAACAAATGCTTTCTGTCCTGTGTGAACTATCATGTGTGAGTTTAACTGTGACTTCCGTCCAAACCTTTGTCCACAAAGATCACAAACAAATGCTTTCTGTCCTGTGTGAACTATCATGTGTTTGTTTAAGTAAGATTTATGTCCAAACCTTTGTCCACAAAGATCACAAAGAAATGCTTTCTGTCCTGTGTGAACTATCATGTGTGAGTTTAACTGTGACTTCCGTCCAAACCTTTGTCCACAAAGATCACAAAGAAATGCTTTATGTCCTGTGTGAACTATCATGTGTTTGTTTAAATATGATTTTTGTCCAAACCTTTGTCCACAAAGATCACAAACAAATGCTTTCTGTCCTGTGTGAACTATCATGTGTGTGTTTAAATCTGACTTAAATCCGAACCTTTGTCCGCAAAGATCACAAACAAATGCTTTCTGTCCTGTGTGAACTATCATGTGAGACTTTAAATGTGACTTCCGTCCAAACCTTTGTCCACAAAGATCACAAACAAATGCTTTCTGTCCTGTGTGAACTATCATGTGTTTGTTTAATTCTGACTTCCGTCCAAACCTGTGTCCGCAAAGATCACAAACAAATGCGTTCTGTCCTGTGTGAACTATCATGTGTGTGTTTAAAGATGACTTGTATCCAAATCTTTGTCCACAAAGATCACAAACAAATGCTTTCTGTCCTGTGTGAACTATCATGTGTTTGTTTAAATGACTTCCGTCCAAACCTTTGTCCACAAAGATCACAAACAAATGCTTTCTGTCCTGTGTGAACTATCATGTGTCTGTTTAAATGCGACTTCCGTCCAAACCTTTGTCCACAAAGATCACAAACAAATGCTTTCTGTCCTGTGTGAACTATCATGTGTTTGTTTAATTCTGACTTCCGTCCAAACCTGTGTCCGCAAAGATCACAAACAAATGCTTTCTGTCCTGTGTGAACTATCATGTGTGTGTTTAAAGATGACTTATATCCAAAGCTTTGTCCACAAAGATCACAAACAAATGCTTTCTGTCCTGAGTGAACTATCATGTGTCTGTTTAGACTACTCTTCGTGTTAAATATTTTTCCACAGTCTTTACAACTAAATGAGCTCTGTCTTGACTGTCTTTTCTCGACTGAGCCTCCAGTTTTCTTCACTTCAACACATTCCTTGACAACCAAACAACTAGAAGACGCCACTGACTGATTTGTCTTGCGAAATTGTTTCCCATGCTCAGTGAAGCTGCAAGATTTGTTGACAGTATTTACGCCTGATTTAGAAGCTCTGCTCTCCTTCCAGTCTTTGTCACCGTCTTCAGGTTCTGACCCAGAGTCTGATAAGTCTTTTAGCTGAGAGTCAGAGTCATTCACATCATCACCTTCATCATCCTCACTGACTTCAGTCTCTGAAGAGCTGCAATCATCTCCATAAGTATTTAGATCTGGGTTCCTGGTAGTCTCTGCTCCTCCACAGTCCTCTCCACCAGTTGATGCTTTCATCTGGTCAGCTGAACTGCTGGTTGGAAGATCTTCCTCTTTTACTTGGTGCTGATGAAGCTGTAAAAATAGACGTTTCTCTTCATCTTCCTCACTCTTCAAAGGAACAGCAGTGAATGCAAACCCGGGGTCATCAGTCTCTGTTTTCACACAAAACTGCTCTCCCTCTTGACTGGTCCACAGTTCCTCCTCTTCCTCCTTTATGTTGAGGGTCTCTGGATCCTGTTGGTCCACATCATGCATCCATACTTCAGGAGCTTCTTTAATCAGAACCATCTGCTGAACATCTGCAGGGACCACAGAAAACATGAACATCAGGCACAATTATAACTTTAAATTCACACATACAGAAAGTTTGTGAAGCCTTTAAAACTTTATAAATTTCTGCATAAAAATGACTTAAAACATCATCAGATTTTCACATAAGTCCTAAAAGTAGATGAAGATAACCCAGTTAAACAAATGAGACAAAATCATTATTAAAATATACAATATTGTGAAAAATATAACATTTTATAATACAGTAATATATATGGTTACAACGATCACAATAAAAAAAAAATAAAAAAAAAACTTTACAGAATTGAGCAATGCCTGTCTAAAATATATGTAAAATGTGAAATTATTTTTGGAGGAGACCATTATATGGTAATAATGGACAAATGGCTTGATAGATGTCCATCAGATGCAAAATCATCATTACAACTCCATTTTGTTTGAATTTTGTAACAAGTTCAAGTTGAATGATACATGGCACACTTTACATCCAGAGGCACAAATTTTAACTGGTTTAAACCAGATGGAACAATTAAATCTAGACTAAACTTTTGGCCTATTAGATATTACACATGGCCTAGAAGTTAACACTACTAACTCTGCTGCACCACTTACTGATCACTGTATTAATAAACTCACTAACTCCTACAAATGCACAAAGGATTTGGAAAATTCAGTTTGAATCTCCTTAATCATGACCACTTTTGTCAGGACATAAAAAGAACAATCAATGATATAAACAAAGACTTATCACTATTAAATTAAAGAGTGAAGTGGGATCACTTAAAATATAATTCTCAAATTAAAATTTGTCAAATTTCAAGTCAACTCGGCAAATAAAGAGAAGCTGACATTGGTAATAAAGCTTTACTAAACGAAGATGACAAATGACAATTGATCCTCCTACACTCCTAACTAGACAATATTTACATCAACAAAGGCAAAGAAACCTATATCCTGTCAAAGGCAAAATGGATAGAAGGGGGATAAAGACGTTCAGCATTTCTGTAGACTAGAAAAAAAGAGACGTAACAAATAGGGGTGTAACGGTACGCTAAAATCACATTTTGGTTCAGTACAGTTTCAAGGAGGGCTCGGTTCTGTAAAATTTCAGTCCAAAAAAAAGGACAAAATAAAGACTTACAAAATGTTTATTTTGAAAATATGCCAAGTAAACAATACAATTGTATACAAATAAATAAAAGCAACCCATTTGGATGACATTTTAAATAAACATCACTCTTTACCATTAATAAACTATACTAACAATTAGGGGTGCGAATCTCTGTGTCTGGAGAATCGATTCGATTCCGATTTTTGGTGTCACGATTCAATTCAAAGTTGATTTTTCAATTCAGAAACCATTTTCGATTCAGAAACGATTTTCTATTGAAATGGTCATACATTTACCCTGATGCATGCTCAATAATCCAGGTAGAAAAATCTAAAAAAGCTAAGTCTGGTCCTCTGGACATTCAAAAAAAAAAAAAAAAAAATTGTAGAAACGTTTCGTCTTTCGTCCGAAAGACTTCCTCAGTCTGAGATGCTGTATTCAGCTCAGTCTTATAAATAGCACCCTCTCACAGTGGATCAACCAGTTGGCTGATGACAGCCGAAACCAGCTGCTCACATGATCAAGGAGGACCATCAGCCTAACGATGGATCGTTAGCACCCTGATGGTTGTTTGCTATTCACAGAGGGCTGAGTGATACTAGCAATAACAGCATTGTAAGAGGGGGACAGTTGAACCCGGAGGCCTCCACCCCTGTTTAATGATGGACGGTTTCTTTTCACAAAGATGGCCTCCTTTACTCCTCTCTCAAACCATCGTTCCTCTCTATCCAAGGATGTGAACATCTTCATCCCTGAAAGA
>JBBPBX010017381.1:15465-35131 GCA_038048925.1 Garcialebias charrua
TGAATGTCCAGAGGACCAGACTTAGCTTTTTTAGGTCATACATTTAGTTTCAGTTATGTAACTGACAAGCTGAAAAGAATAAACAAAAATGTAAACAAATGGAAAATGTATTTAAAACAATAATTTTAGGTTCCTTATTGTATCAAAGTTTTTGCATCGTTTGATATTCATACCAAAAATAGGAACAAATAATACAGGAGTGCATAAAATTCTGTAACCTAAATTACAAGTTTTAGGTTAGATTAGTTGCCTGGATTTCTCTAAAACAATAATATAAATATAAAAATCTAGGAACAAATAATTCATCCATCCATCATCTTTACCCACTTCTTCCTTTTCAAGTCACGGGCGTCACTGGTGTCAATGTCCAGCCATCACTGTGCGAGAGGCGGGGGACACCCGGACAGGTCTCCAGTCCATCACAGACAAATAATTCAAAAATATATAAATACAAAAGTAAACAGACTTCAGCCTACCAAAGTGCATTAACCTTTAACTCAACATAAAATACAGACTTCACAGTTTTTTTTTAACCATATTGATTCATATTTAGTAAATCTTTAACAAAATTTCAAAACCTGTGCAAACCTGCATCAAAATCTCTTCTGAACTGTAATTTATAAACCATAATCTGTATCATTTAGAACTGGATCCAGGCGATGTGGCTCATATGTCCTCTCCAACCTGTTAAAAAGACAAATAACATTGTTTGTTGTACAACTTGTCTATAAGTTTTAGTACAATATGAGAAAAACAGTTGCCTTTGATCTGCAGCTGCATGAGAACTTCTCCCATGTTGTTCTTGTTTCATGCTGGAGCTGTGTGGACCTTTATCTATGTGAGGGAATAACGTACGTTGCTTCCAGCGTATTAAAAGTAAAATTAAACCCCTTAACGTCCACTGAGCTGTCTGCTCATAAATCATTTGTGATACAGAAGGAGATGGAGGGAGACATCTTTGCAGCAAACATCGTTGGTCGGCTGCTTCACTTTCATCTTCCACGCATTTTATTGTATTTCCAAAATACTGTACCGTAATTTTATTTGACACTTCTTGCAAACAACCATTCTCTTGCAAAGCTCTGTCTTCCCCCAGAACGTTGTAGGATATGACATGACTTTTAAAGACGAAGGAGCAAGTTGAATCGCGCTGTCCTCCTGCTCCATGCTAGCAGGCTCCATTCTGATAAAGGGAGCTGGCTAACTAGCTTGCTGTACAGTGGCCTACACGGCCAAAATTGTACGGTGGCCGAACGGACACAAAATGTAATATGCAGTACGCTCAGGAGTAAGAGTGAAAAATCGATTCAGAATCGCCAGGACAAAGAATCTAGATTCTTTTAAAATTTGATTTTTTTCTGCACCCCTACTAACAATAATAAAAATCTTAATAAATACATTAACAGTCAGAACCAGAACAATAAGCAGCAACAGACTGTTTACAATCTAACTACAGTAATCAAGTTTTAAGTTTTTTGGTCAAAAAGACCAACTTGTCCACATTTTCTAAAGCACAGATCTACAGGTAGTTGCAGTGAATATCTCCATCGGTGGAGAAAACAGCTCACTAACAACAGTAGAAGGAATAGAGAGGTAGCACTTTGCTAATTTTGCAGTGTGGCTGTATTTGGTCTCATTACTCACAACCTCTTGGACCTGCTCCCACAGGCAGGACAGGTCCCTGGAAAAGTTCAGAGTTCAGTCATCACAGACTTCTTAACTGGAGGTGATCTCTGGTGGATTTCCCTGAAGAGGAAGAAAACTCTGCTACTATCTCTGTCCCAGACTGGAAATAAAACACAAAGAGGTTAAAAAAAATGAGTTAATAAAATTATAATTTTAAATTAAAAAAGTTTAAAAAAGTTAATTAGATAATAATAATAAAATAACAATACCTCTTCTTGAATGGCCATCATTTCTGTTAAGAGGTGGTTGAATCTCTAAGTCATCATGTGGCAGGGCTTAAATCTGGTCCAGGGCTTGCTGACAATATCAGTTTTAGTTTTTTTTCATAAAATGCTTCTACAACTTTTTGGTTGAAGTGTTGACGTGATGGGATGTCGTAGCGGGGCTCGAGAACTTTAAAGCCGACGCATCAACAACGAATACGGATGTAGATCCAGAGCTTTACAAACGCCTACAGCTTGTTATTACTTTGGACTGATCTGAATTACCTGATAACGGTACCGGTAGTTTAAATGCTGCTGCTATAGGTCTTTGCAACAAGCTGCTAGAAAAGACGTTCACGTTTGGATGTAGGGGTGGGCGATATGGCTCAAATATTATATTGTGATATTTCAGAGCATTCTGACGATAACGATAAATTTCGAGATATAAAAAAAACACCAAAAAAATCAGTTATTTATTTGACAAAATTAACTTACCGTAACATGTTGCTTTGCAGTATTGTATACAATTAAAAAAACAACAAGGAGTAATTTTACTGAAATTACTTTATTTAGTAAAGTATTCAGTCTCCAAGTATAAAAAATAAAAATGATCCTTCTGTCATTTAGATTGAAAAAATCTGCACAAAATATAGATCAACAAAAACCACCACAAAAACTAAAGTGCAGGTGTAGTTTCCCAAAATAACTACCATATTTTTCGGACTATAGGTCGCAGCTTTTTATCATTTTTTCATGGCCTGCGACCTATAGTCAGGTGCGACCTATATATGGCTTGTTATCACTTTCGGTTGCTAGGGGCGCATGGTAGTACCAGTTTCGGCCGCTAGGGGCGCAGGCAGTGCAGTACCAGTTTCGGCCGCTAGGGACGCATGGTAATACCAGTTTCGGCTGCTAGGGGCACATGGTAGTACCACTTTCGGCCGCTATGCTAAAGAGACCTGTAGTCTGTTTACCGGTACAGTACCTGCAGAGGTACCTGGAGGCGTTACCTGTTTGTGTACCGAGCATAAAAGCCCATCACCCGGGCGAGATCTCTGAGAGTGAGTGAGGAGATACAGAGAAACAACGAACACAACGAGAGAGAACGAGAAGAGAAGAAAAGATGCCACCAAAAAGGAAATCGTACACGGCAGATTTCAAGCTGGAGGTGGTGAAATTTGCCGTGGTCCACGGGAACCGCGTAGCTGACCGCCAGTACGGGGTCAACGTGAAAGTTATCCGTGGCTGGAGGAAGTCAGAGGGAGTCATCCAGAACATGAAGCGCACGAAGCGGGTCAACCGTGGCCTGAAAGCGAGGTGGCCAGAACTGGAGGACAAAGTCAAGTCCCGGGTCCTTTCGGAGCGCGCCTGTGGAAGAGGGGTCTCCACGGTGCAGCTTCGCCTCCACGCCATTGCTGTGGCTAAGGACATGGGGGTCTCGGAGTTCGCTGGTGGTCCCAGTTGGTGTTTTCGCTTTATGAAACACCACGATCTGTCCATCAGGGCCCAGACCACCATGTCCCAGAAGCTGCCGGCTGACTTCCAGGACAAACTGGACAGCTTTCGAGCCTTCGTGAGTCAGCAGGTAAGCTAACATGTTTTTTTGTGTGTGTTAAATGTACCTGTATCTTGCTAAATTTTAATATATCAATTTAATATAAAATTGCGCGCTCACATCGAGTTTGTTGTCAGTGAGTGCGCGCATTTCTTTGTTTACTGTACGCCTTCGTGTGTCGCATGGTACCGGTACAGCTAAGCTAACATGTTTTTTTGTGTGTGTTTAACGCACCGGTATCTTGGCCAAATTTAAATATATTAATTTAATATAAAATTGTGCGCTCACAGCGAGTTTGTTGTCAGTGAGTGTGCGCTCGTTTCTTTGTTTACTGTACGCCTTCGTGTGTCGCCTGGTACCGGTACCGCTAAGCTAACGTTTTTTTTGTGTGTGTTAAACTTACCTGTATCTTGCTAAATTTTTATATATTAATTTAATATAAAATCGCACGCTCACAGCGAGTTTGTGGTCAGTGGGTGCGCGCTCTTTTCTTTGTTTACTTTTTTTTGGTGTGTGTTTAATGCACCGGTATCTTGCAAAATTTTAATATATTAATTTAATATAAAATCGCACGCTCACAGCGAGTTTGTGGTCAGTGGGTGCGCGCTCGATTCTTTTGTTTACAGTAAGCTAATGTGTGCTTCTGATGTGGACAAGTTGATGTCAACAAACAAATATTTTAATGTTGCAGGTCTGTTGGCGCGCTCACAGCGGGTCAGTGAGTGCGCGCTCGATTGTTTTGTTTACTGTAAGCTATGGTAATGTCTGCTTCTGATGTGAACAAGTGATGTGATGTGGACAAACAAAAAAACATTTTAATGTTGCAAGTCTGTTGGCGCGCTCACAGCGGGTCAGTAAGTGCGCACGCTCCATTCTTTTTGTTTATACTGTAGCCTGACGCTAATGTCTGCCTTTTGTCTTTCTCACGCCAGGTCCAGACGTATGGGATCACTGCCGACCACGTTATTAATATGGATGAGGCACCGCTCACATTTGATATTCCTTTGGGCTGCAGTGTCTCCCAGAAGGGGGAGAAATTGATCAACATCCTCACCACAGGCCATGAGAAGTCCCAATTTAAAGTGGTTTTGGCCTGTGGTGCTGACAGCTGCAAACTTCCCCCTGGTCATCTTTAAGAGGAAGACCATGCCAAAAGAGGACTTCTGCCCCAGACTCGTGGTCGCGGTGAACCCGAAGGGATGGATGGACGAAGCTATGATGGTCCATTGGATCAACAAATGCTTTGTCCATCATCCTGACGGGTTCTTCAGGACCAAGAAGGCTCTCCTCGTCATGGACAGCATGAGGGTCCACATAACGGATGTGATAGAGTTTTTAACATTTATCATATAAAACTTATTTTATTAATGTACTCTATAAATTTGTGTTTACAAATCCCTATCAGGATGCCATGAAGGAGAAAATAAAGACTGAACACGGTGCCCACAATTATTCCAGGGGGGCTGACAAAACTGCTTCAACCGCTGGATATAAGTGTCAACCGGAGCTTCAAGTCCTCCTTAAGAAAATTGTGGGAGGACTGGATGGTGTGTGGCGAGCACTCTTTCACAGCTACTGGGAGGACACGACATGAATGTGAAACCTCCCCTGAAAAAAAAACAAGCAACACGGAAAAAAGAAACATTGCTGTTTGTTGTTCATCACTCAAAATAACTTCTTCTTCGCGAACTGAAGCCAAATCGCTAATATCTACAGTTTTAAATGGCTGAATTCGACGGATACGTTTATATATTTCTCCATTACAGAGCTCTGTAAGAGTTCACGGTAGCTTTGCTGACATCTGGTGCTCACTTCATGAATGTGCAACCTCTCCTGAAAACAAAACAAGCAACACGGCAAAAAGAAACATTGCTGTTTGTTGTTCATCACTCAAAATAACTTCTTCTTCACGAACTGAAGCCAAATCGCTAATATCTACAGTTTTAAATGGCTAAATTCGACGGATGCGTTTATATTTTTGTCCATTGTATTCAATGTGCGGTTGGAGCAAAGTTCTTTATCTGACGTTACAATCACGTGACCGGAAAAACCCGAATTTACCGTGTAAAAAAACGGCGCTAATTTTAAACTATTTTTGAGAGGAATTTTCATTCATTTCACATTATTTTAGCAAAAACGGTCAGGGGTCAATCTTAATATTTATATATGTTGTGCCATTTTTTGAAAAGTTAAAAAATCATGTCAGTGGAGCTTTAAACATCTATGTTTACCTACATGCAGTGGCGTAACTTCCCGAAGGACTGGTATGGACATTTCCCCACCAACGCTGACCTCTAGTGGACAGTCCCCACCAATATTTTGTTCACATATTTTACTTTCTGTGCTGTGTATATCTGATTAAAACCCAATTCATGCCGCTAGTCAGAAAGAAAAGAAAAAAAGTTCTCTCTGCTGCACACATCGCACGAACCCCGACCAAAAAAATAAAAATGCAGCTCAGAAAACAGAATCTTCTGTGTTCTGCCTCTGTTCTCCTCATCGCCCCACCCCGCCTCTCCCCATAATAAAACACCTGTCTGTCCCTCCCTCCAAAAGCTCCCGCTACTAGCACCGTGATTGGATTTATCATTCACTTCAGATGTGATGGACAGGAGGAAAGATACCAGTGTTGCCAGATTGGGCGGTTCTGACTTTTGCGGGTAGAAATTGCTTTAGGCGGGTGGGGATAATTGGGGCGGATTTGGAGTCATTTCTGCGGTTTATTTTATTTATTTATTTTTTGTTGACCTATTAAAACACATTTCCACCAATCAGTCAACAAAGCTCCCCTGAATCACTGATTGGCTATAATAGATGGATGGATTTGCTTATCAGGAGCCACGCGCGTCTCCATGCAGCTGCAGGGGAGGAGCAGCTGCAGTGAGCAGCACGTTCAATTAAAATAACCTCGTTCTATATTTTTCCAAATAATTTTGCTCTAAAAATATTTTTGTTCATAGCCTGCCTTTAGAATGGATTTTTAGGCTATTCATTTTAATATCTATTTGGTGAAACAAGAAATCTTGTCTTATCAAAAGAGGAAGAAGGGTTACACGTTTGAGCAGATGGGGGGCCAGTGGGGGCTGCTGATCATGACAAAACCTGTCAGGAGCAGGTTTTGGATTCAGTATAAACCAGACACAGGAGTGAAAAACAAGAACACGTTTTATTATTAGCTGCTGCATGGAGCTGCCATCGCCCCACCCCTGCCTCTTCCCATAATAAAAAACATGTTGGCTCCCTCCAAAAAGCTCCCGCTACTGCTACTAGCACTGTGGTTGGATTTATCATTCACTTGAGATGTGATGGACAGGAGGAAAGATAGCAACACAGCGGTGTTCGTCAAATTTAACCGGTAGCTAGCAGTTTTACGGTCATAGCAACGTCGTGTTTTGCTTTAATTTGCAAAGTTCAAGGACTCAAGGTTGGTAAAAAATGCCACCAAAAACACTACCTGACATCCGGAGCTTTTTCACCAAACATCAGCAATGTGTACATTTATTGGGCAAATTAAAATGAGTAATAAAACATGACAGCAGCATTTAATGCAGGCTGTTCTTCTTGCAACAAATACAATTCAGATTGTTTCCTCAGTGGAAGATGCCACGGGTTTACAGATAAAAATGCAAACAGTGTTGCAAAAAATATTCTCAATGAGATGTGTGAAGTAAAGTAAATTTTAAGGTTCTATTGTTGTGTCATTCAGCAGGCCACAAGTCAACCAATTCAGGGACAGCTGTGGACTCAAACTTTCAGGTGAGATAGAGTTGTGGAAATATTAGGACCGAATTTTAGCCAGAGATACTTAAAGTAGTAAAAGCACAGAGAATATAGTAAAAATCAGTGAATAAAAATATAACTGGACCTTTGAAAAATATCTCAAACAATTTTTTTGCTCTCTTTTATATTGACTACGCTACATTAGTATCATTGCCATAGCAACAGACAACAGTGCCAATATATCAATATTTTCTTTTATATGTCCACGTACATTTAAGATTTAGCAGGCTGCACAGAAGTCTGTTGGAGTCAGTCTCCCCACCATCACAGACATTTACACCTCCAGATGCAGGAAAAGAGCCACCTGCATCATGAAAGACCTCACTCATCCAGCACACTCACTCTTTGCCCCACTCCCCTCAGGACGGAGGTTGAGGAGCATCAAGTGTAGGGATGCACCGATCCACATTTCTCACCTCCGATCCGATACCGATACTTATTAACTCAGTATCGACCGATACCGATACTTTCCCGATCCGATACTGTTCAGGTATTTGACTCTGTATAATGGAACTTTTGCACCTAAACTATTCATTTTAACATTGTGTGAGATAAACCCAATGAAGACACTCTTAAGCCTTACAATAGGGAACCCCCTATTGTAAGGCTTAAGAGTGTCTTCATTGGGTTTATCTCAGACAATGTTAAGAAGGGCAGTCACAGAATGTGATTGAACACAAGTGCTCTTTGAAACTGGATCGGAAAAGTATCGGCAGGTTTGATCCGATACCCGATACTTAAATAATGCTGGTATCGGATACCGATACCGATACTGGATCGGATCTGCCCCATCCCTAATCAAGTGTAGAACCACTAGACTGAGGAACAGCTTCTACCCTGAGGCTGTTAGACTCATGAATAAATAAAAATAAAAAAAAAAATAAACACTGCAAAATATCACATCATGCTGATGCTGATCTGTTTTCTTGTTGCTGTGTTCATCTGTGACCATCTGCTCATACAAACTCATGTTCGTGCTGCTGTTTATTCCCACTATATTAGGCTTAGTGTATTACTAGTTGATGTTTTTCTTAGTTAATTCTAGATGTTATTACTGTTTTTCTCTTTCATTTGTTGTTGGATGTAACTGGGACCCCGTGTACATAATCTCGTTTTCATCACATGTACCACATGCGGTGCAAATGACAATAAAGACTCTGACTCTCTGACTCTGACTCTGTTATGTTGAAAACTCATGAGCAAACTGCTTTTTGCAATCTAACAGGAAGGTAGGGGCAGAACCTGGCAGATGTGACATCATGCTGCAGGGGGTCAAAACATAAAAGATTTTCAATTTTTTAGCATTTAAATTTCAGATTTAAGGGAGTTGGCAAGTACACGTTGTAAAAGTGCAAATAATTAATCTGATTACTGATTACTTTTAGATTAGTTGAACTTAGTCCCCTCTCCCAGATTGCATCAAATCAGTATTGATACCTTGGTAATGGTGGTGATGTTCTTGACAGAAGGAAGGGATCGCTTAATCATAATCTGCTTTTTCATTCATTCATTCAACCTTTATTTATACCTTTAAGGTATAAATTTATAACCTTTAAGGTTGAATGAATGAATGAATAATCTGCTTAAAGACCCATAAGAGCGTGTCTCAGTTCTGATCACATTTAAAAGTAAAATAAATTTAAAAAATGACCTAGAATGGACCATAAGTGTTAGTATGGTACTGTGGTTATTGTGAATATTTAAGATGCTTCATAACTTGTTTGACATGCACATTTTCACAGGGCACAGGAATGCTTATTTCAGCCAATTCAGGGACAGATACAAAGTCAGGCTCACAGGTGAAATACATTAAACTAAAACCAGCTGGTATTTTGTCAGAAAATAGTGGAAATTAATTTAAAAAAAATGTTCTCAAGGAAAAATTGAGAATGAACTTTCTTGTTCTCAAGGAAATTCATTCATCAGTAGAGAACATCAAAGAATGGATGAAAGCCAGGAGGAAGTGAGAGTCTGCAGTCTTGAAGCAAAAGCTGAAGATTATTTTTTTTGATACATTCATGAAACCAAATCAGCCAAATTCCAAAGTCATTGGAACTCAAAAACTTTCAAATAGAACATTGCATTTTCAGGACAGAGTCAGAGAGTCAGAGAGTCTTTATTGTCATTTGCACCGCATGTGTCAGAGTCAGAGTCAGAGTCAGAGAGAATTTATTGTCATTTGCACCGCATGTAGTACATGTGTTGAAAACGAGATTATGTACACAGGGTCCCAGTTACATCCAACAACAAATGCAAGAGAAATACAATAATAACATCTAGGATTAACTAAGAGAGACATCACATCAGCTAGTAATACACTAAGCCCTAATGTAGTAGAAAAACATCATTATAAACAGCAGCACGAACATGAGCAGATGGTCACAGATGAACGCAGCAACAAGAAACAGATCAGTACAGTATCAGTATGATGTGACATTTTGTGGTACATGTGATGAAAACGAGATTATGTACACGGGGTCCCAGTTACATCCAACAACAAATGCAAGAGAAAAACAGTAATAACATCTAGAATTAACTAAGAAAAACATCAACTAGTAATACACTAAGCCTAATATAGTGGAAATAAACAGCAGCACGAACATGAGTTTGTATGAGCAGATGGTCACAGATGAACACAGCAACAAGAAAACAGATCAGCATCAGCATGATGTGATATTTTGCAGTGTTTATTTATTTTTTTTTATTTTTTTATTCATGAGTCTAACAGCCTCAGGGTAGAAGGTGGTATAATCATAGACAGGTGGTATAATCAGCATCCATGGCTTCATTACAATGATAAAGCAAAGGGCATTCTTTGCCTTTATTGTGTTAAAACATACACAATTGAAAAAAGTACTTTGTCTAAAAAAGCAGATGCAGCATTTTTGATTAAGGGGTTTACAAACTGGAAGAATGCTACCACAAGATTTAAGCACCATGAGCTTTGTCAAAGCCACCTACATGCAGTATGGTGCACAAAAAGGGAAAGAAGTCGATGCTCTGCTGTCAAGGAATTATGTATAATAAATTAGTTAGGTTCCTCGACTCTCAGCATGACATGGACAAATGTATGCAAATTAAGGATCAGTGTTAGATTCTATTTTATAAAATGGTAAAATGTTAGTTTGGCATTTATTGAATCCAGCTCTTATGGGCTCAGTGAACTCTTGTACCAACAAAAACATTGTGGACTATAGTTTCAGCCATTTAACTGTGTGTGTCAAGCTGTTAATCACAATCAATATCACAGTTATCCAAGGGTGAAGTATTTCCTGCATACTATACAGAAATTTTCATTAGCATCTACAGTATGAATCTGTGTTTTTCTGTTCCGAGTTGTTCAGTTTCTGATGTAGAAAGCTTTGGTTGTTTTTAATTTTTTATGGATTTGTATCCGCTTATTTTTGGAAAATTGTTAAGTTTACATTTATGTGCTATATCTGCACAAAATATATTAGTGACTACTGTAACAGCTTAACTGTAAGAATTAAATTAGTATACACCACTCACATTTTTGGGCTTTATTCTTTCAAAAATTCAAAGGCGTCCCGTAGATAGCTCTCTTTCCCCATGAGCCGTCCCCACCAACTTTCAATACAAAGTTACGCCCTTGCCTACATGTAAACACTTGATTCACTAACTATTTTAGAGACATCTAACAAAATAAAGTCAGGTCCTGTGGACAGATAAAAAAATTGTTGAAATGATTGATCATGCATCAGGATATTTTAGAGACACCTTATATAGACATCATCCTGTTTTTAAACTTACTCCTGTGGCTAAGATAATGAAATTAATGTGACAATTTATCACAGTGATTGGGTGCAACTGACTTATTTTGTTAATTTTTATTTACATGTAGTTTGTTAATTTTTATTTACATGTAGTTTTATTTGTAACACAACATGCCATTTTACTAAACAATGGTGACACTCAACTGCATGTATAAAAAATATTAACTTTACCCAATGAACAGGTGACATTTTAATAACCACCAACAGTGAATTTAGGAGGGGCTTTTTACAGTTTTCTGTGATACACACCGTGGTTAAGTTAGTTTACGACTCGGTTCAGCGTGGTTCTCTCGTGTCGTGTCGTCACTTTTGAAAACTACATGTTGCACAGTTTTTTTTATCTTTGTGAAGCGTCAAGAGCTCCCACACGTTGGAGGAGTTGGGTCGAACAGTTTTCTCTGCGTCGTTCATTTGTAAAATTTACTTCTTTGAAAACACGCCTCTGTTCTACTTCCGCCTCCCTCGCGCTCTGTTGAACCTCCGCAGCATGACTTGCGCAGAGCTCTGGACTCGCGCTGCAGAGGTTTTTATTTTTATTTTTACAGATTTCGCTGTCGTCTCCTCCCCCCTGTCTATCCTGAGGTTGTGATTGGCCAAAATGACGCGCTCCACCAAAGATGTTTTATTGACGACAGATGCATTGCTGCGTCTTGAAATCCAGTCGGGGGAAATAATGCATTATAATCTGCCATGGGTCTGACCCCCCCTCCCCACCACCACCCCTCGAAAACAAAAACTCATCAGATCTACACGAATCACGTAAATTATATATTTTGCTTTGAAAACGGCAAATTTCACCGAAAGGTGACTAGTTTGCAGGTATGATTTATGGTATGTGGGTGTACCGGTAACTGTCAAAGTGCATTTCTGAACAAAAATTAAACTGAGACACACTCTTAGAATAATGTCAGCTAACAAATATATTCTGTAGTTAAATCTTAATGATGTTTGTGTTATTTACGTTCTAAAATAAGCTGATATGTAATCATTTCTGAACAAAAATTAAACTGACAATATTTGTTAGCTGACATTATTCTAAGAGTGTGTCTCTTAGAATAATGTCAGCTAAAAAATATTGTTTAAGACGTTTCTGTAGTTAAATTTTAATGATGTTGGTGTTATTTACGTTCTAAAATAAGCTGCTTTGTAATAATTTATTAACAAAAATTAAACCGAGACACACTTTTTTTCAATATTCAATGTTTATTAAATCGTTCAACAGTTAAACAGTTAAACATACAGTGATAGCAGATGTTTACAATATCAATATAACTGAGACACTCTTTAAAAAATTCAGCTAACAAATATATTTTTAGGCATTCCTGTAGTTAAATTTTAATGATGTTGGAGTTATTTACGTTCTAAAATAAGCTGATTTGTAATCATTTATTAACAAAAATTAAACTGAGACACACTCTTAAAAAAAAGTCAGCCAACAAATATTGTTTTAGGCGTTTCTGTAGTTAAATTTTAATGAAAGTAGCTCACGATGAAAAGCGGGTCTGTTTTATGTGTGCGCGCTTGGTGTTATTTACGTTCTAAAATAAACTGCTTTGTAATCATTTATTAACAAAAATTAAACTGACACACTCTTAAACTACTTCGTCTTTAAAACTAATTTAATATCCTACAACGTTCTGGGGGAAGACAGAGCTTAACAAGAGAACGGTTGTTTGCAAGGTGTCAAATGAAATTACGGTACAGTATTTTGGAAACAATAAAATGCGGTGAGGGACCAGACAAAGTGCAGCCCAAAGACCCCTTATGACGAGTACAATAAATGGATTAAATGTTCCCTCACCCGGACGTGGGTCACCGGGACCCCACTCTGGAGTCAGGCCTGGAGGTGGGGCACGGTCGTGAGCGCCTGGTGGCCGGGCTTTTACCCATGGAGCCCGGCCGGGCACAGCCCAAAGGGGAGACGTGGGTCCCCTTTCCCATGGGCTCACCACCTGTGGGAAGGGCTCACCACCTGTGGGAGGGGACAAAGGGGTCGGCCATTGGGACGTGGAATGTCACCTCTCTGGTGGGGAAGGAGCCTGAGCTAGTGTGTGAGGTTGAGAGGTTCCGGCTAGAAATAGTCGGACTCACCTCAACGCATGGCTCTGGCTCTGGAACCAGTTTCCTTGAGAGGGGTTGGACACTCTTCCACTCTGGAGTTGCCCCTGGTGAGAGGCGCCGAGCAGGAGTGGGCATACTTGTTGCCCCCCATCTTGGTGCCTGTACGTTGGGGTTCACCCCGGTGAACGAGAGGGTAGCCTCCCTCCGCCTACGTGTGGGGGGACGGGCTGGCTCTGACTGTTGTTTGTGCCTATGCGCCAAATGGCAGCTCAGATTACCCACCCTTTTTGGAGTCCTTGGAGATTGCAGAGTGCGCCTCCTAGGGACTCCCTTGTTCTACTGGGGGACTTCCAACTAGGGGTGGGCGATATGGCTCAAAAATTATATTGTGATATTTTAGAGCATTATCCCAATAACGATAAATGTTGTGATATAACAAAAAAAAAAAACAGAAATCAAATTTATTTATTTGACAAAATTAACTTAACATGTTGCTCTGCGGTATTATATAAAAATTTCAAAAACAAGGGGTAATTTGACTGAAATTACTTTATTTAGTAAAGTATTCGGTCTCCAAGTATAAAAAAAATAAAAAGTCAAAGTCAACTTTATGTTTCTCTCAGTTCCTCGGTGCAACAGTAACCATCTAAACACTAAAACATAAGCATAAAATAGTAAAAGTGTAACACTGTGATACAAAGTGCGTACAAAGTGATAAGATTACTGTCATTTTCTTCCTAAACTTTGGTAGTAAATGTTGTTTTGTAAAAATTACTGGATACAGTACATCAAGTTGCTTCTTGCCTCAATAAAAGCACTGACCCATTTGTTATTTAAATCTAACCCAAGAGAAAAAGTTTAATTGTTCCCACACATAACATATCTCTAATGGCAAACAAAAAACTGAAAACTTGAAAACAGAACAGTTTAGTTAAAGGGGACCTCAGATGTATTTTTTAAATTTTTATGGTATTTCTGTGGGATATCCAGACCCTATTCCTTCAATTTAATGCACAAAATAATTATTAGATAATCAATTATACCCTTTTTAATTCTGCCATTTTTAACTTTCGTTTTGAACGACCGGTTTCTTGAAGTCCACGCCCTTCAACGATCTGTTCACGCCCTCTGTAACAGCCAGTATCTGTAATGTGTTGTTGTTTTAAAATTAGCTCTTTTTTTATTACTCATTTGACTTACTGTTATGGTACGTCCTGACCAAACGCGTTTTCAACGGCAGGAACGTCCAGTTTACATGCAAAGTCAATGGGGGACGCACCTCCAGCCACGTCTTGGCGTCGCGCGTCACGTGACGTGCGTGTTGAGCGTGCTGGAAAAGCGTTTTCCGTGCACGTGAACCCGCGTCAGCCTCCAAGCACGCGTTGAACATTGCTGAACGTTTTCGCCGTTCAAACGTTCAAACGCCGTTCAACTCTGGTTGATCAGGGAGAGTCGGGGGGGAGTCGGGGGGGAGGAGAGAGGGGGACGCGGAAACGAGGGGGCGCGCGCACTATGTGACGTATTGGGACACAGAAAAAACCCGCGGAGTCATGGACTATGGAAGAGAAATCTGTGTGTTCGCGACAACTCCTTCACGACCAGTCAAGTCTGCTCTCTACAGAGACTGGCAGAGTGCAGTGAGGAACTCGTTGTACTGGTAAGCTCCTCCCACACCCCCCGCCGCCGCAGCTTCTCGTTCTGGTCAGGACACAACTGGGTCCAGTGCGTCCACTTGCGTGCGTGACGAGCCTTTTTGCCGTTGAAAACGCGTTTGGTCAGTACGTACCATTAGTGTTAGCTTAAGATAACTTACCGAAACCCGTCTGAGCGCGCCGCAGTTTGCTGCTCCTTTTAGCATTAGACCACCCGAATCCGAAGCTAATGTTAGCTTGTTCCTCTTCCGGTTTTCGCCAGCTCCGCTCGTTGCACGCGATGAGATTTTGGGAGTTATCGCTGTTCCAGTGAAGACAACACAAAGTTCACCAAGTGTCTCCCGTAAATTAATCTGTAAGGAGAAGGTCCTCTTGCTGCGAGCCTGCTGCGAGGCTGCTGCAAGGCTGTACAGTTGAAGCTCCGCTCCATCGCGCCGGAAGAGGGTCCCGTCGAACCCGGTCCTTCCGCCTGTGGTCCGCTCGTTTAATTTTTGCCGGCTGCGCGTTGGCAGCGATCGCAAATACACTAAAAATTGAACTAAAACATAAAAATAACAATTATACTTTATTTATAAAGCCATTTAAAAAAACACAGCTGCAACAAAGTGCTGTACACATGAAATTAAGAACATATAAACAAAAGATGAGATGAAATCATGAAAAACAACAGTCATGTGTTTAATACAGAAGTGGGTTGAGCCTAACCAGGGGTTGCTAGGTGAGGGGCTGGACTCAGGTTTGATCTGATTGGCTGCGGCTTGGCTGCGGCTTGTGACGTCAATAAATGCAGGAAGTGTGAATCCTGGTGTATTTATCAAAAATAAATAAATCTACTTAGAGTAAATAAACCACTGGGTGCATTTTTTTGGCACAAGGACTGTTTTTTTATGAAGTAAATACCCAAAGTTTAGTAAAAAAACATTAAAAAGTGAATTTTGCATGTGTGGTCCCCTTTAAAATAATTCAACACTGAACACATGCATAATTCAAAAAGAGAGGGGGAAAAATAATAAATACTGTATTTTTCATCCTGTAAGTTGCAGTTTTTTGCATAATTTACATGCCTTGCAACTTATAGGCCGAAGTGACATATTTATAGATTTTTTCCCATATTTATAAACCACTTTTTAACCGAAATATGACCGTTTCCATTCATTCTGACTGAAAAAAAAAAAAAAAAAACTGCAGTTCCTAATGGCCCCATAATAGTAATAGGGTATGGCATGCTGTTGGCTGTTGTATCATGTAATAGGAAAACGTGCCTATAATGACAAATTAAAAAAAGTTCAAGACAAAAACAACTGGACTTTATTTATTATACTATTTATTATACTATTATACTATACTTTGTTTTTCTTATTGCACTTTTTAGAATTCACCATGTCCTGGATGACTGAGAATCTTCACTAGCTATTAATGACTCAATCGGCCTGCCATACTCTCCCCAACTCTCTGCTTGGAATCTTCGATCCAGCAACAGATGCACCGCCCCGGCGAAATGCAGCTAATTTGACCATTAAAGGGCATTTATTAAGAAAATGATAGACAGAAAAACACCTCTGCTATAATTTCGAGCTAACAAAGAATTGTTTAGGTAATTTTCTTGTTAAATGACGGCGAAACAAGCCGCGCTCCTTTTTCCTTTCACCGCTGAGCGATCACGGTGCACACAGGCAGCAACACTTTTTTTTTTTATAAAGCCGATTTAACCATTAAAGTACATTTATTAAGAAAACGTTAGACTGAGACACACCTTTTGCTATAATTTCGAGCTAACAAACAATTGTTTAGGTACATTTCTTGTTAAATGTCGGAGGATAAAGCCGTGATCCTTTCCTGTTTCTTTTTACAGACATGATACCAGCTGTAGGTGCGCGCGCACACTGACTGACGATATGACGTCTTTGTTTTTAGCTAAGGTCCTACTTGGAACATAAAATTAGAAAAGATAAATAAATTCACAGACCTTTTTTTAGACGACAGAACAAGAAAAATATAGTTGTGTAGGTTTAAAAAAAATTAATACCTCGTCAGATGACGTTTATTACTTTTTAATACTTTTAATGGCCTTAATTTGTGTTAATTTCATTTACTACCTTTTAATACCTTTTACAACCCCGCGGATACCCTGATGTAATACAAACATTAGTGCAAATATAAGAAGTAGTGCAAACTGAATGAGCACATGACCGCGAGTTGAGTGAATAACCTGTTTTGATGACACAGAGTCCAGTGTTAAAATCTTTGTGTTGTGTGGTAATGTGTGAAAGTTTTTAGTGTTAATGCAGTACAAGTGGGAGGGAGGGCAGAGCAGGTAGAGAGTTAAGCATCCTGACTGCCTGATGAACAGAGCTGTCATTTAGTCTGCTGGTTCGAGCCTGGAGACTCCTCAGTCTCCTCCCTGAAGGCAACAGGCTGAAGCAGCTGTGTAGTGGGTGTGTGGGATCACCTGCCATGCAGAGGGCTTTCCGAGTGAGGCGGTTGCTGTGTAAGTCCTGTAGTGAGGGGAAGGAGGTGCCGACAATCTTCTCAGCTGCTCTCACGATGCGCTGGAGGCTCTTGCGGCAGGATGCAGTACATGCACCAAACCACACCGTGATGCAGCTGGTCAGGACACTTTCTATGGCACCCCTGTAGAAGGTGCACATGATGGGGGTTGAAGCTCCAGCCCTTTTCAGCTTGCGGAGAAAGTAGAGGCGCTGGTGAGCCTTCTTGGCCAGTGATGCAGTGTTCCTGCTCCAGGACAGGTCCTCTGAGACGTGCACTCCCAGGAACTTGGTGCTGTCCACTCTCTCCACTGTGGTGCTGTTGATGGTCAGAGGGGCATGTTGGGCATCCCTCTTCCTGAAGTCCACAACAATCTCCTTTGTCTTCTCCACGTTGAGAGTGAGATTGTTGTGTCCGCACCACAAGGCCAGGCGGCTCACCTCGTTCCTGTAGTCCGTCTCATCGTTGTTGCTGATGAGACCCACCACTGTTGTGTCGTCCGCAAACTTGATGAAGTGGTTGGAGCTGTATGATGGTGTGCAGTCGTGTGTTAGCAGGGTGAATAGAAGGGGGCTCAATTTGTCTACATCTTGTCTGCCCAGCCATTGAAATGGACACAAGTCTCCTTAGGTCAAGAGGGTCCACACACTCCTGAGGAAAGACAAAAACAAATATGAGACTTCAGACATTGTATTCTGTCTTATTTTGACTGAGACACAGGCCTAAATTATATTCATTCATTCAACCAAAAAAATATCCAATTATTATTATGATAAAAACAACGAGTCTTAAATGAAATTAAAAGAAGCAGAAAGAAAATATGTAATTATATCTGCTCCCTTTTTCCTCAAAAAGTTAAATTCAAACAAAATCAATACAGAGTCCTCAAACAACAACTTATGTCAACAAACACATATATAAGTTAGTACTACTGTATACTTATAAAACACATTTACAGAAATATATAGCCTAAACAGGTTTATCAAATTTGCATCTGAAAACTAAAGCTGTCATATAAACATGTTTGTTAAAAATAAAACATTTACCGGTAGGCTACTTACTTTTACATGCTTCATTAAGTTATTAGCTGTTGAATGCCCCATGAACTGGGATCCCAGGTATCTGGACTGTACCTGTCCCCCCTCCCAAAAACGCAGGTGTAGGTCCAGCTGCTTGGTTTTGGTGGTTTGATTCAGGCTTTCATCGAACATGAGCACAAACGGTCCAGTCACTTTGGAAATTAGTTCTCTTTTTATAAAGTCTGCTAGTCCAAAGCGGGTAATATATGCAGTTTTATCTTTTCCACACTTAAATGATTTGGCGATGTCCGAGTCTGGAAACATAGTTTGAAACAAGTCTCCAATGTCTTCATTTGCGCTGTATGAGTGATGTTTACTTATCACGTGGAGAATCCAGAGAACCTCCGCTCGTAATGTAGCCTCTGACCCGAAGACAACACGAAGTTCGCTCCTGTTAGCGACGCTAACAGGAGCTGCGGAGCAGTTGTCTCTCCGAGGCAGAGTAGATGAACCAACGCTGGAGCAGCAGAACTGGCTAATAGCGGTCGTCTGTCGCAGGCCTTTCACAACGCTAACATGCTTGTCACTTTTTGAGTGTGACTCTAAAGCCCGTACACCCAACGTTGCGAGTTTAATATTTGTTTTACATACGCAGCAGTAGGCCTCGAAGTCACCGTTTGGCGAAGGCTTTAACCAAACCTTAAAGTCGTCCCTCTCAAGCCAAGTGATGTTGAATTAGCATTTCCCCATGTTAGCAACAGCACGCCGTCTTCTTCTTCTGCTGTTATTCTTTTTCTTCGTTTTATTCTTGCCCGCCGACGATCACGTGACATGGACTCTCATGAAAACTGATTGGCTGCAATGCGTCACATGTTTGTCAGTAGCAAGCTTTTTTTTTTTTTGCTTGAGGCAGGATTACGAGGCGCTCGAAATTAAGACCTCCTCAAAACAAATTTAAGACTTCGACGCAGTGATTTGGCAAATTTAAGACCTTTTTAAGGCCTAAAATCGGGATTTTGACATTTTAGACTTTTTGGGCTTTTTAAGACCCCGCGGAAACCCTGTATATATACATCATATATATACATAACATAATATATATTATACTGTATATATTGCTGTGTTACAGGGGCCCCACAAGGATGTGTGCTGAGCCCCCTTCTATTCACCCTGCTAACACACGACTGCACACCATCATACAGCTCCAACCACTTCATCAAGTTTGCGGACACAACAGTGGTGGGTCTCATCAGCAACAATGATGAGACGGACTACAGGAACGAGGTGAGCCGCCTGGCCTTGTGGTGCGGACACAACAATCTCACTCTCAACGTGGAGAAGACAAAGGAGATTGTTGTGGACTTCAGGAAGAGGGAATTATCAAAAAAGCCCCCGCCCCCCTTTCTACAACCTCTTTAAATTTAAGACC
>JBBPBX010017382.1:5941-25038 GCA_038048925.1 Garcialebias charrua
GTAATTGCGTGTGTGTCACCGACCGCATTATAGTGATCCCTCCCTCTTCCCTCCCACTGCATACGTCACGCGCACTCCCACCGGACCGCCTCGGCGAGTTTCTCTTCAAAACTATCCACGTCAAAGCAAAAACAAAAACCGGCTTCTGGAAAGCCGTTTTCGCACTGCACAGCCCTCCCCTGAATGAAATTCAGCTCGCGCAGAAAGGCGGAAATACTCTGATGGGTGCGCGCTTCGTGTTATTTATAAGCTGATTTGTAATCAGTTAACAAAAATTTAACTCAGAAACACTAATATATATATTCAGCTAACACATTTTTTTGGCGTTTCTGTAGTTATATTTTAATTAAATTCAGCTTGCGCTGAAAGGTGCAAACAAAAAACGCCCACACCAATCACACGTGCCGAGCCGCATCGTCTGCGTCTTGGAGTTCTGACAGGGTGCCATGTACAAGACAGCTGTCACCGGGGGATCGCAGCGGGAGTGCAGACGGAAGTTGCGCAACTTTTTTCACTCAACGGGGGTAAAAGACATGCGACAAGTATAAACCAGCCTTTAGAACCCGACCGACGGAGGTTCTAATCGGGCCGAGCTCCCGGGCCCAGTTTACGTCATGTACTGCTCACCATTTGATTCGTTGTTTGCAGCATGGGCAGGACTGCTGCGTGTTGAGTCATCAACTCGTTCTAACGACAACCTTAGCGCGAGCTGAATTTCATTAAAATTTAACTACAGAAACCCCTAAAAAAATTGTTAGCTGAATATATATATTAGTGTTTCTGAGTTTCATTTTTGTTAATAACTGATTACAAATCAGCTTATTTTGAAACGTAAATAACACGAAGCACGCACCCATAGAGAGCATTTCCGCTTTTCAGCGTGAGTTGAATTTCATTAAAATTTAACTACAGAAACGCCTTAAAAAATATTTGTTAGCTGAATATATATGTTAGTGTTTCTGAGTTTAATTTTTGTTAATAACTGATTACAAATCAGCTTATTTTACATGGGTGTAGTTTTAGCCAGAGGAAAACAGACGAGGCAGCACGCATGCGCAACAGTGAAGGTTCAAACATTCACAGCGCCATCTAATGGCCCGGCATGGTAACTACAGTGGATTCATGAGGGAGGGGGGAGATTTGAGCGGATCCATGTAAACACTTGAATTCGCCCTTCTAAACGTAAAACTTTTCATCTAATTAACATACCCAAAACCTCAGTTTCCCCCCACAGTGTCCGTGTAAACAGGGCCTGAATAAAAGTTTCTTAAGCTGGGGTTTAAAGGAATCAATAGAGACGGTCACACGAAGAGACAGGGGCAGGGCATTCCACAGCCGGGAGGCTACAGCCTGAAAGGAAAGGTCACCCTGAGTTTTAAACCGGGTCTTAGGGACCTTTAGAACGTTCAGTGCTGAAGACCGAAAGGTGCGGGCTGGAAAATAAGGGATCAACATTTCTGTGATGTACTGTACTGGGGTGCCTGTCCATTTAAAGCTCTAAAAGTTAAGACCAAATTTTTTAAATTAATTCTAAATTAAACAGGCAGCCAATGAAGAGCAGATAAAACTGGTGTATTTGCTGTTAAAAGCCTCGCAGCAGCGTTCTGGACCAACTGGAGACGAGCGACAGCAGACTTATTAAAACAAGTAAAAGGGGAATTACAGTAATCTAAACGAGAAGAGATAAAAACTAGGGATGCACCATTCCGATCCGATACCGATACTTATTAACTCAGTAACGACCGATACCGATACTTTCCCGATCCGATACTGTTCAGGTATTTGACTCTGTATAATGAAACTTTTGCACCCAAACTATTCATTTTAACATTGTGTGAGATAAACCCAATGAAGACACTCTTAAGCCTTACAATAGGGAAGGCTTAAGAGTGTCTTCATTGGGTTTATCTCACACAATGTTAAAAAGGGCAGTCACAGATTGTGATTGAACACAAGTGCTCTTTGAAACTGGATCGGAAAAGTATCGGCAGGTTGGATCCGATACCCAATACTTAAATAATGCTGGTATCGGATACCGATACCGATACTGGATCGGATCTGCCCCATCCCTAATAAAAACATGAATAATCATCTCCAGGTCAGATTTGGATAACATTGCCCTCAGTTTAGAAATGTTTCTCTGATGATAAATGCAGTTTATTTACCTGAAGGTTTGAATGTTTGTCCAAAGACATCGGCTGGTCGAACAGGACACCAAGGTTTCTGAGGCTCGGCTAAGAAGAGGAGCCCAGAGAACCGATATGTTGTTTGATCCGAGGAACTTTCTGTTCAGGGGCAATGATCTGGGTTTCCGTCTTGGCAGAATTTAACTGAAGGCCGTTGTTGACTAACCACACCTTAATATGGGACACACAGTTTACTAATTCTGATAACTTCTGTATTTCTGAGTAAAAGAAGGAGCAGTACAGTTGGATATCATCAGCATAGAGATGGTAAGACACATTTCTGAAACTATTGATAATATTTCCAAGGGGGGTGATGTATAGACGGAACAGAATAGGACTCAAGACTGAACTCTGAGGTACACCATACAGTATTGGAGTGGTCTTAGACTGTATGTTATTCACAAACATTGAAAATGTTCTGTTGTTCAGATAAGAGGAAAACCACTTGAGAACAGTTCTCGTGCTCCTTTTTCTTGATGTTACAGTTGCTTGGGATTGCTACATCTATCACCACAAGCTTTTGTAGCTTATCAACCCCCACAATGTCCAGTTGGTTAGTCATCACCTGTTTGTCAATCTGAATCTGGAAGTCCCAAAGTATCTTAGCCCTTCCACTCTTCAATCCCCTTGGTGCCATCTCCCACTTTGACTGTGGGACCTCCAGTCCATATTCAACACAGATGTTCAAGTATGCTATTCAAGCCACTTGGTTATGGTGATCCATGTACTGTATGCTTTGTCTGCCTGGATCTTCTGTCATGCCATTATGTGTTTGACTGTCTCGGGGCGTCTTTGCAAGGCCTGCATCTGGTATCTTTTCTGGTGTGGTAGACCCTGGCTTCTAGTCTCGTGCTGCCATGATTACTGCCTCTGTGCTATCTTTCAGTCCAGCCTTTTCTAGCCACTGGTAGGATTTGTTGTTCCACTCCTAAATCTGCCAGTGTACATGTCATGCAGATGCTTATCTTTCCATGATGGCTCCTCTTGTTCCTTCTCTTCCATATTTGGTTTCTGCTGCATGAGACATTTGTTCACTTATCATTTCATCATTGGAGGCTTTTTCACCCTGTATAGTGACTTGGATGCTCACTAGTCCTCTGCCTCCCTTCTCCTCTTAGTGTATAGTCTCAGGGTGCTGGACTTGGTGTGAAACCCTCTGTGCATTGTGAGGAGCTTTTGTGTCTTGATTCGTGTGTCTGTTCATTGTTAGCTGCTATGAAGCCTGATAGGAGCTTCCATGTTGCACAGATGCAGTAGATTGGCTGGTAGTTGGATAGAATTGTCTCTTTCTGGGGTTTTTCATGATTAGGACCACACAGGCTGAAATCAACCACTCTAGGTGAGTTCCTTCCATTAGCAGCTGGTTCATCAATGCTGCTTCATGGAGATCTGTCATTGTCTTTAGCCAGCAGGTGTGGATCATGTCAGACCCTGATACAGTTCAGATCTTCATACCTGACACTCACTTTTGGACATCTGTTTTTGTGATGAATATGTATACACATATAGATGTAAAACATAGCCCTGAAATCATAAGTAATGGGTAGTTTTCCACTTCCGTTTTGAATCTTAACACTGTGGTGACTTTTTAGGTGTAATTCTACAGTAACTGACTTTTTAGTTTTTGTCTCCCTCTTTTTCAGGTAAATTGTCTCTGGAGGAGTTTATTAAAGGTGCCAAAAGTGACCCCTCAATTGTCCGGCTACTCCAGTGTGACCCCAGCTCCGCCTCCCAGTTCTGAACCTGCCCTGCCGCAAGCCTCTTATTTGATTTATAATCTATCTGTTGCTCTTTAAAAAGCTTGGAAAATCAACGCATGATGGTTCGCATCTCTCATATCATCAATTCTGTTGTTGTTTTGTGGAGAGGTAAGGGAGAAGAGCGAGAGTCACTTTTTATTTTACTTTTATATTTGAGAAAATAAAGAGACGTGTGTACATTTATGGGCTGGTCCATTGAGGCACCTCCTTCATTTTTTCAGACAGCCTGATACCCCGCAGGACTGCTTTCTGCAGGATGAGGGACGGTTCGGGTTCTCCTCTAACACACGTATATCGTTTGTATATTGTACATCTGTGTACACATAAAATCATCGTATATACTGTACAGCGCACATTCTCTGGCAATGAAAGGCAGTATTATGTAGCTTCCTGCTCTGATCTTAATGGGAGGTTGTGTTGGAAACAAGTAAAGGAGAGGTTTTGGGGATTTTACTGCTATATGATCTTTCGCTGTGAAAAAGAAGGCCTAAGATCCCACTTGATTTGTATCAATACCTACTGCCATTTTGTTTGTTTTAGTTTTCTTATTTGTACATATTGTTTCATCTTTCATGTTTTTTTGTTTGTTTTTTTATTCTTATGAGTGTGCTTTAAGTTTTATATTTGAAGATGACCATATCCCAGTTTACACTGACAGAGGGGGAACAGGTAGGGAGTCATGGTCAGTTTTTATTTATTTATTATTATTCGTTCCCAATGAAGACAAAGAAGTAGTGGCATCCCATAATACATTGGATCAGCAGCACCAGTAGCATGTATCATTTTTCCCGTGGTATATTTACAAAGTTTGGCTGTGCATTAAAGACTGAATGTGTGTGCGCATGTGAATATACACTGTATACTTGAGGCTAACTTTTACAGTATTACTGTTGTGTTGTTTCTCAAACTGTAAAGTATCTTAAAGTTCCTAATTAATATCAAGCAGTAAACATTAAATGGTTGTAACTTGTACTGCATGATCCTGCGATCCAGACGGAGGTAGAACTCATGACACAGTCTTTTGGAAGCTCCGCAGTCCTCTCAGAAACAAGCGACTCTGGCTTTCACACACCATCCTCCCATTCTTGAATCTGTTTTTTTTTTTTTTTCAGACAGGAAACTCACTAAGGGCTTGTCCATCACTCTTTTGCTGAATGCTCTTCTGTCTTCTAGAGGAGTCAGCTTGCAGAGCGCTCACAGTAAAAGCTGTTTGATGAGGCAGCAGCAGGTTCACACACTCTGGTTTAGTTGCAGACGATGATCAACGAACTGATTCATAATTAAGCTGTACACCGAACGTTCACATTCTGTTTGATGTTTGTAATAACCGGAGCACTAACGTCCAGTAGTGTGAAGACCGTTTTGCAGCTGGTGAAACTCAGAGCTGACAGTATTTGTGTTGGAAGGTTTCATGAGGTATGGATCTAAACCAAAGCTGCTTTTGGTGCCACTGGTTGCAGCAGGGCCAGCTCCTCTCTCAGGTCTTAGTCCGATCACTTTCACCTTCCTGGGGTTTGTGGGTCCGTAACATTTTAGACGTACAAAGAAAGCTTAGCAGAGCTTTTGCTTGTAATCAATCACCGTTAATAATTGCTCTACCCACACCAACAGTCAAAAATCATGTTTCAAAGTTGAGGCCCATGGGCCAAATGTGACCCTTATTTACAATTGTATCTGACCCGAGAGCTCAACATTTCCAATTATCTGGAACTGCCTCATCGATCCATGACAGGTCGAGTCTGTTCTGCTTTAACAAACGATCAAACTCGGTGCAGAATTTAGCCAAATATGAAGCTGATAAAGTTTTAACTTTTCACCGTTGATGAAACAAGCAACGCCAAACATTTAAATGGGACTGATCCAACTCTTGTTGATCAACTAGAAAAGGCAACAGATTGTCGAGCTAACATGCATCAATCAGTGCAACATAAAGTCTAATTTAACATATTTAATCTTTTTTATGTTCTCTTACTGTAAAGTAGAATTTTAGTACGTTTTGAAGTTTTGTTTTTTTTGCTGATTTTGTAGATTCAGCATAAATTATTACCAAAGGTGGGCACAGACCGCTAGGGGAGCGCTAAATCGCTATTCCGCTTACAGTGGACCTAAACTTTTTGTCAGCGTTTTTGTGAATTGACTAACTTTTATAATTCATAAGCGGATTTCTGCTATTTTTATTTAAAATGCAGTACCGCTAATAACTAATTATCTATCAGTAAAAACCAATAAACTTATTTACAAGCTCATAATGCTGCTTGTTTTACCTTTTTCCCTACCGTAAACAGCAGAGAGGAGGAGGGTGTGAGGGTGAGGGAGGGTTGGAGGGGGGAGGGAGCAGAGGGGGGGATCTACCATGTAGGTAAATGCCTGGGGATCCCATCAGCATGAGGCCCCGGCCCCGCCGCGCCCCGGCCAGTCACCTAATTCCTAACATTGATCCTGCTTGTTAATCTACATTTAACATAAAAATAATTATAGTTACGATGAAAACAATCATTAAATAAGCAATTTAAAAAACGGTTGATTTCATTATCCCCCTACTAAAAATGGACTATTCCATCTCGACAGCTTCCGGGTTAGAGGTGAACTCAGAGGCTAATTCCGTGGCTAGCTGTTTGTGCTGGGTACTTGGACAAATCCTTAGAAAACCCAGCTGTTTCAAGCCAAATTAACGCGGCCGGGGGATTCTATTTTGTGTTCTGTGTATACCACGCGACGGTGAGTCGTTATTTTCATGTATTTTTATTACTTTTCATTAAATCTGTTGAGTACCTATAGACGCTAACTGTCTGCCGGTTGGTTGTGGGTTACTAATGGAAATCCTTAGAAAACCCAGCTGTTTCAAGCCAAATTAACGTGGCCGAAGGATTTTATTGTGCGTTTTGTGTCGACCATTCGACGGCGAGTCGTTAGTTTTATGTATTTGGGTTACTTTCATCATGTATAAATGCCGTGGCGACACACCCGTGTATTTGAGATTTAAACGTGGTGTTGACCGATGCTGCCTTTTTGGGTGAGCAGGTACTCATCGATCTGTTCACCAAATATAACACACCCATCCCCTCCAGTGCAGCTGGAGATGAGCACAGAAGAACAGTCAGAGTAGCCTGAAGTTGAGGAAGGGCAGGGAATAAAACTGTTACACTAAGTGACTAAAAACATTTTTTTTCTATTTCTCATGTTTTATAATCAAAAAAGGCGTTCAATACAAGATCAACTGGACTTTATTTGTTGCAGAAAACGTTTCACCCTTTATCCAAAAGGCTTTTTCAATCCAGAATGGCAGCTGTAAGACTGAGAAGAAGTTTTATACTAATAAAACGCATAAAACTTCAGTCTCACAGCTGCCATTCTGAACGTTTTCTGCAACAAATAAAGTCCAGTTGATCTTGTATTGAACGCCTTTTTTGATTTTATCATGTCCTGGACGACTGAGAATTTTCACCAGCTTATGTTTTATAGGCATTTTGTTGTGTATATACTTTTTATATTTTTATATATTTGTTTAATCACATTGTGTTTATTTACTCATGGCCACCACAATTTTTGAGTAGATGTGTTTTTTCAGTAATACAGTAAAATAGTGTCTGGAAATGTTTTTTTATTTCTTCTTTATTTCTTTCCAAAGAAAATCAAGGTTTTCATGCATGCACATGACATGTGCACAGAAATTAACAAGCACAAATTCACAGCTTTTTCATTTTGTGGCTTAAAAATAAATCATTAAATAATAAACAATAAACTTTATTTGTATAGCACCTTCGTCATCTGTATACCCATAATGCATTGCAGGGCACTTCAGTTTTCCAGAAAACAGTTAAAAATAAGTTTATCGATGCATTTTTAATGAAAAATCTACAATAAACAAACAAAAAAAGGACAAAGAAGCAGTCGAAAAGCATTCCACACATTAAACAACTTTTAAAATTTTGGACCCTGAGTGAAAGTTGTATTTTAATAGATGACACCCGGAGCGAATCGCTGTTAAAAAGTAGGGCAAGGTGAGGTGTATATTAGTTTATACGCCTGTAGTTGGCAGTGTGGTGCAGATATTGCAAAACGTTGCTGGCTACAAATTGTTGAATATAAATAGCGGATTAGATTAGCTTCCCCTAATTTTGATAAGGCCTTTGTGCATTTGAAATTGTGGACCTAAAAAAATTAATAAGCGTTTTAGAAATTGTGGAACTAATTTTTTAATTAGCGGTGCCCAGCTTTGATTATTACTAAAAAATAGTAATTAAACTGGTGACAGAGAGTACGGTGGAAGAAATGAATGCTGATGGCATGCCATTTAAAATTTTATCATTTTTCTTTAATAAGGAAGTTATAAACCCCAATCTTCCAAATTCCTTGAAGTGCTATTTAAATAATCATCAGTGTCAGTATCAGCTATCAGTGTTGCATCACAGTTTTTTCCAGCTGAAGTCTGATATTTTTGTCAGAAATTCCCCAAACTGCAATGTAATTGCTACAGCTAGCTGCTGCTGTGCTTGTAAACAGAGTTCTACATGAGAACCAGGTGGGGTGAACCTGGTTTTAGATTTAAACATATTTTAAAGCCTGAAGTTGTATTAACTGCAGCACTTTGTTATGATCAGACTACCCATTAAAGCTTACACTTGTTTTAAACTGTTTCTCTGAGTTGATGTGGTTCAAAGAGCTTTGTACAACAGGTAAGATAGTTTGTCACAACCTTTGCTCAAGTGGTAACATGGAAGATGTGGTTTTGCCCATATTGAAACTACGGTGGCCCTAAGGTGTAAATGAATAATATTTAAAAAAAAACTGAATTACATTAGGGGAAAAAAACGGAATCACATTTGAAAAAACGGAATTACATTAAGCCAAACAGGAAGTTTTTTTTTTTACTTTATTAACTGCATAAAACTGAACAGCAAAACAATACAGTATACAGTACACAGACAACAGAGAAACAGTTAGCAGGATATCCTTTTAACTGTATCGCTGTTGTGTGTGTACGGTATATTGTTCTGTTGTTCAGTTTTATACTGTTAAGTAAAAAAAATCCTGTTTGGCTTAAAGCTGCAGTCTGTAAGTTTCTGTAGAACGCAGGACTTAGAAAATTTTTCAACAGGGAAAGCATTCTGGTCCCTCCCCCTCAGAGCCATATATGGCTCTGCTCCCCCTTGCTCTCGCTGAAATTCAGCTCAGCCTCCTTAGCTCCGCCTCCACTGCATGTCCTGTCACAGCCGCTGCCATATTCTGTGTTTATATGTTAATAAAACGTTCTAAAAAATAAAATAAAAACATGGAGCGCTGGTCCAGAACACCAGGAAATCTGCAGAGCCTCGCGCAGCCACGTTGAACCCGAGTTTAATTCGCTCGTGACAAATTCATTCATTTCCTCATTTCAGTCATGGAGTAAGCGGAGGAGGAAGCAATCACTTGACTTTTGGCAAAAAAACAAAAGAAAAGTCCAGATCAGGGATGAAGAAGGGGAATTTAATACATTTGTGTCACATACAAAACAGTTTTGCATCGCTTTGCAATCCTTTGAACGAGAACGTGCGCGGCCGCCGGGGCTGGGACAGGTGGAGGCGAGAAGTGAGAAGCTCTGTTTTTATTGGCTGGTTAACGGCGGGTCACTGTGGGTTTTTAGAAATGCTTTTAGTAACACCTGGAGAAGCAAGGGGACTATAGTTTTTTCAGAGATTACTTTGTCTAACATCAGTCTGTCAGTAGATAGTGACAGAGTGAAGAAATATGTTTAAAATGTATTTTTAGAAAACTTACAGACTGCACCTTTAATGTATTACTTTTTTTCTTCAAATGTTGTTCATTTATACCTTAGGGCCACCATATGAAACAGTACTGTATCAAATATTGTGCACATGTGCACAACCAATGTGAACCTGAGAGCTGTCCTGGTTCTGCTGCATTCAGTGAAGTTGAATACTAACCTAAAGTCATCCTCGTGCACCAAACGTGTGCACGAGAGCTTCCTAACCAGCTGCAGCTGTGCTCCCAGGATTACCGAGCGTCACTGCCGTCTGCTGGTCGGGTCCAAACGACAGATCCACTTCAACCTGTTTCTACTCACTGCCTCTTGATGAACCGGTCAGTGTCTCGTGTTGGAGAAATAAGATCCCCACCCTCCCCCTGACCCCTATTACTATTTTTCTGTTGCATGAGAATCTCAAATGAGGATGCAAATGTTTGTTCTGTTAGACCTATTATCAAAATATACTTCTGTGTTTCAAAGCACTGTTGTCGACTGCGTCTTTATTTCTGCTTCTTTGATGAAAAGGACAAACTTTTCTCCCCCACAAAGAATAAAAACAAACTTCAGTCAGATTTGACCCCCAGGTGCTACAGCTAACTGCCACTGGAGCTACAAAAAGCATGTAAAGACTTCTTTCTAAACCGAGGCTGTTCAAAAGGCTAACAGGTAAGGTGTTCATGATCATTATTACCTTGCTTTAAAGTGGCTGGAATATCCCTTTAACACACACCTGCCAGTATTTTTACAGACTACAACCAGTCGTACCAGTCAGGTTAGTTATTAGCACAAACTAAAACTGGTTACCAGGTACAAACAATAAGCACAGACAAAAATTAGGAAGAGAAACTTTATTTACATGAATGAATATAAAGCTTTGGTTTCAGAGAAAGAAAGAAAAAACATTAACGTCATTTTCATTTGAGCAGCAAAGTTTGATCGTCAGGCTGTAAAGTTCAAGGCACACCCTCATCTTCATCACGTTGAGCTGCTCATCATCCCCTCTACAAGAAAACACTGTTTTACAAAAACAAAAGGAAAAAAACCTGTTGCAAGAATTCATTGAGAAAACAAACTTTATATACTGTATATATTATATATATTAAATCTGTAAACCGCTAAAAGGGGGAATGTGTTTAAAGTGCTTCAATCTCAAATGTTTGTGCTGACAGACAGAAGTTTTATTTCAGTTAGTTTTACACAGCTGATGGAATTTGAAGCTAAATTAAGTTTAGAAATTAAAGTTTGTGGAGAATTTTACACTTAATAACAGCTATGACTTCACAAAATGAAGCTTGTATGAAGACATTAAAATGTTAAAGTTTTCTTTTCAGCGTGGGGAGAAAATGTAAAAAATTGTTAAGCTTAAGCTAGCGTGGAGGCTTTAATGATTGTCAAGGCATCAGAGCTAAAACAAGAAAGCATCAAGCTAAAGCTAAAGGAAATCGTTGAGCTAAAGGAAAACAATGAGCTAAATGAAAACATTGAGTTAAAGGAAAGGGTAAAAGAAAATGTGGAGCTAAAGCTAAAGGAAAACATGGAGCTAAAGGAAATCATGGAGCTGGAGCTAAAGAAAAGCATGGAGCTAAAGCTAAAAGAAAACATTGAGCTAAAGGTAAACATGGAGCAAAAGGAAAACATGGAGCTAAATGAAAACATGGAGCTAAAGCTAAAGGAAAACATGGAGCTAAAGGAAAACGTGGAGCTAAAGCAAAAGGAAAACATTGAGCTAAAGCAAAAGGTAAACATGGTGCAAATGCTAAAAGAAAACATGGAGCTAAAGGTAAACATGGAGCAAAAGGAAAACATGGAGCTAAAGGAATAGCTAAAGAAAAACATTAAGCTAATCTGCTCTGTTATGTACTGTGTGTGATAAAACAATACATTGTTCAATGGTACTATTTTATGTTCTTTGTGGAAGAATACCAAGTGTGATATGGCGCGGAGGAATCTTTGTTCTGGCAGTTGAAAAATTGTCTAATAAAGTATGACGCGTTCCGTTGGGATTCTGCTGGATTTATTATTGTTAAGTTATAAGAAGAAATATAACAAACTGGCGACGAGGATTAAAATGGATCCCTGATGTGCAAGTAACGACGGAAAGAAAAAAATCAGGGGAAAAAAAGTGATTACAGAGAGAGAGAACGTGAGTAACGGACACTACACGAAAAATGTCGGGAGGTGTTGGACAAATGAACATTTTTGAAAACAACACAAAGGACTGGACAACTTATGTGGAGCGAGTTGAACAGTACTGTCTGGCTAACAAAGTAGAGGATGAGAGGAAAGTCGCTGTTTTACTCAGCGTGATGGGAGCTAAAACTTATCACTTGCTGCGCAGCCTCATCATACCAGCCAAACCAGCAGACAAAAGTTTCAAGGAGATCATAGAGGTTCTCAAACGACATTTCCAACTGAAGCCACTGGTTATAGCCGATTTAGATTTCATACACGGAATCAGTTAAAAACAGAGTCAACGTTGGAGTACATCGCAGAGCTTCGGCGGCTGTCAGAACACTGTCAGTTCGGGGAGGGGCTGTCAGATGCGCTGAGAGACCATTTCGCCTGTGGGATGCACAATGAAAGCACACAGAAACGACTTCTCACAGAGGATAATCTGACGTTACATCGTGCATTAGAAATTGCTATATCTATGGAAACCGTAGCAAGAGATGAAGGAGAGCTTCAGGGAAAATTCACAGAGTCGTGCTCCGTCAATAAGATACCTGCGCAGCCTAATGGTAAATCACAGACCTGTTACAGATGCGGCAAAAAGTCACATGATGCTACCAATTGCTGGTTTAAGGATAAAGAATGTCTTCAATGCAACAAAAAGGGACATATGCAAAAAATGTGCAGATCAAAACAATATAAAAAAACAAAATGTGGAAAAATAACAAGAAATTACACGCAATAAATGACAGACTCAAATGACACAGACTCAAATTCTTCTGGAGGATTTGGCATGCCTTGAGCTGCACACAATACAAGACAAGGAGAAATATAAGGATGCAATATGGCTCACACCTAAAGTACAAGGGGTTAAGTTAAAGATAGAACTGGATACTGGGTCAGCCCTCTCACTGATCTCATATGAAGATTACAGAGCCAAGTTTCCAAACATGACATTAAAACACACCCCAATGAAACTAAAGACATACACTGGTGAAAGAATAACTCATTTAGGAAAACTACAAGTGGAAGTGGACTATGAGAAAAAGAAATGAAATCTTGAACTTTACGTTCTTAAAAATGGCGGTGCCCCATTATTTGGACATCGATCTCACGCTCCAGTTTTCCCTCATTCGTGAACAAGATCCCGAGATACTTAAACTCCTCCACTTGGGGCAGGACCTCCTCCCCGACCCGGAGAGGGCATGCTACCCTTTTCCGGCTCAAGACCATGGCCTCGGATTTGGAGGAACTGATCCTCATCCCGGCCGCATCACACTCGGCTGCAAACCGCTCCAGTGAAAGTTGTAAATCACGAACTGATGAAGCCAGTAGGACCACATCATCTGCAAAAAACAGAGAAGCGATTCTAAGGTCACCAAAACGGATCCTCTCAACACCTTGGCTGCGCCTAGAAATTCTGTCCATAAAAGTTATGAACAGAATCGGTGACAAAGGGCAACCTTGGCGGAGTCCAACTCTCACCGGAAACGAGCCTGACTTACTGCCGGCAATGCGGACCAAGCTCTGACACCGGTCGTACAGGGACCTAACAGCCCTTATCAAAGGGCCTGGTACCCCATACTCCCGGAGTACCCCCCACAGAACCCCCCGAGGGACGCGGTCGAATGCCTTCTCCAAGTCCACAAAACACATGTAAACTGGTTGGGCAAACTCCCACGCACCCTCCAGGACCCTGCTGAGGGTGTAGAGCTGGTCCAGTGTTCCACGACCAGGACGAAAACCACACTGCTCCTCCTGAATCCGAGGTTCGACTATCCGACGGACCCTCCTCTCCAGAACCCCTGAATAGACCTTACCAGGGAGGCTTAAGAGTGTGATCCCCCTATAGTTGGAACACACCCTACGGTCCCCCTTTTTGAATAGGGGAACCACCACCCCAGTCTGCCAATCCAAGGGAACTGCCCCCGATGTCCACGCGATATTGCAGAGTCGCGTAAGCCAACACAACCCTACAACATCCAGAGCCCTAAGGAACTCCGGGCGAATCTCATCCACCCCCGGAGCCTTGCCACCGCAGAGCTTTTTAACCACCTCGGCGACCTCAGCACCAGAGATCGGAGAACCCGACCCAAAGTCCCCAGGCTCTGCTTCCTCAGTGGAAGACGTGCCAGTAGGATTGAGGAGGTCTTCGAAGTATTCCGCCCACCGACTCACAACATCCCGAGTTGAGGTCAGCAGCACGCCACCTCCACCATAAATGGTGTTGGTCTCGTACCTCTTTCCCCCCCTGAGACGCCGGATGGTGGACCAGAATCGCCTCGAAGCCGTACGGAAGTCATTCTCCATGGCCTCTCCGAACTCCTCCCACGCCCGAGTTTTTGCCTCAGCAACCACCCGAGCCGCATGCCGCTTGGACTGCCGGTACCTATCAGCTGCTTCCGGGGTCCCACAAGCCAAAAAGGCCCAATAGGACTCCTTCTTCAGCCTGACAGCATCCCTCACTGCCGGTGTCCACCACCGGGTTCGAGGGTTGCCACCTCGACAGGCACCAACAACCTTGCGGCCACAGCTCCGATAAGCTGCCTCGACAATAGAGGCGCGGAACACGGCCCACTCGGACTCCATGTCCCCCGCCTCCCTCGGAACGTGTTCAAAGCTCTCCCGGAGGTGGGAGTTAAAGCTCCGTCTTACGGGAGACTCTGCCAGACGTTCCCAGCAGACCCTCACGATACGTTTGGGTCTGATAGGCAGATAGGTGCAGCGTCCGCAGTGAAGCGGGCGCTGTACCGGTCTGTCGTGGTGAAGAGAGAGCTGAGTCAAAAGGCAAAGCTCTCAATTTACCGATCGATCTACGTTCCCACCCTCATCTATGGTCATGAGCTTTGGGTTGTGACCGAAAGAACAAGATCTCGGATACAAGCGGCTGAAATGAGTTTTCTCCGCAGGGTGGCTGGACTCTCCCTTAGAGATAGGGTGAGAAGCTCAGTCATCCGGGAGGGACTCGGAGTAGAGCCGCTGCTTCTCCACATCGAGAGGAGCCAGTTGAGGTGGCTCGGGCATCTGGTTAGGATGCCTCCTGGACGCCTCCCTGGTGAGGTGTTCCGGGCACGTCCCACCGGGAGGAGACCCAGAGGAAGACCCAGGACGCGCTGGAGGGACTATGTTTCTCGGCTGGCCTGGGAACGCCTTGGGATTCCCCCGGAGGAACTGCTCCAAGTGGCTGGGGAGAGGGAAGTCTGGGCCTCCCTACTTAGGCTTCTACCCCCGCGACCCGACCCCGGATAAGCGGAAGAAGATGGATGGATGGATGGTTGAAAGATATTCAACTTAATTGGAAAGATATAAAGTCCATGACACTGGCACCAGACCTGAGTGCAAGTTCGGTCGAAGAAAGACTGAAAAAGATATTTGAAGAACATGCTTCGGTGTTCAAAGAAGGAATTGACACTTTAAAAAATATTAAAGCACAGATATTGGAAGGCGACTCGAAACCCAGGTTTCACAAAGCACGTCCTGTACCATATGCTGTAAGGCCCAAGGTCGAAGCAGAGTTTCAACGCTTAGAAGCACAAGGAATACTCACCAAAGTGGAATGGTCAGACTGGGCTACACCAATAGTGCCAGTAAGCAAGAAAACAGGTGACAATGTGAGAATCTGCGGTGATTTTAAGGTTTCAGTGAACCCAGTACTCCGCGTAGATCAGTACCCACTTCCGCGGATTGAAGACATATTCACAGCAGTGGCAGGTGGCAAACACTTCTCAAAAATCGACCTCGCCCAAGCGTATCTCCAGATGGAAGTAGAAGAGACATCCAAGAAATATTTAGTGATAAATACTCACAAAGGCCTATTCCGGTATAATCGACAGGTATTTGGTATTGCCAGTGCTCCAGCAGTGTGGTAACGTGCCATGGATCAGGTTCTGCAGGGTATTCCAGGAACACAATGTTTTCTGGACGACAGCATTGTCACAGGTGTCGATGAAGAAAACCATTTAACTAATCTAGCAGAAGTCCTGGCCAGGCTAGAAAAATTTGGACTGAGAGCAAACAAAAAAAAGGTGAGTTCTTCAAAGATTCCATCGAGTATTGTGGACATCAGATCGACAGGCGTGGACACCACAAAACCAAAGACAAAGTCAAAGCAGTCTTGAAAGTGCCAGAGCCTAGAAATGTCAGTGAGTTACGCTCATTCTTGGGTTTAATTAATTATTATCACAAGTTTCTACTGAACCTGTCAACAATTCTGCACCAACTACACAAACTGCTGCAGCAAAACGTCACGCGGACCTGGACAAAAGAATGTGAAGAGGGATTTAACAGTGCTAAGCAACTCATTACATCAGAGGAGGTGCTAACACACTTTGACTCAAACCTTCCCTTCCGCCTGGCATGTGATGCCTCTCCTTACGGCATCAGTGCNTGGACAAAAGGCATTTAACAGTGCTAAGCAACTCATTACATCAGAGGAGGTGCTAACACACTTTGACTCAAACCTTTCCCTCCGCCTGGCATGTGATGCCTCTCCATACGGCATTGGTGCAGTACTATCTCACAAAATGCCTGATGGATCAGAACGACCGATCGCTTTTGTCTCAAGGTCCCTAAATGCAGCCAAACGTAATTATGCACAAATAGACAGAGAAGCGTTGTCTGGTGTGGGGTGTGAAGAAGTTCAATCAATATTTATATGGATGACACTTCACCCTGATCACAGACCACCGACCCCTGGTGTCCATTTTCAACCCTCAGAAGGGTGTTCCAACCATGGCTGCAGCACGATTACAGCGATGGGCTTTGTTCCTGGGCTCACACACCCACGACATTGAATTTAAAGGTAGCAAACTACATGGAAACGCAGATGGACTTTCACGTCTTCCACAAATGCAAACCACTGACAAAACTACAGATCCGGCAACGGTGTTTCACATTGCACAGATGGAACCTCTGCCTGTAACAAGTGCTCAGATAAAAAGAGAAACAAGTCGAGACACGATCTTGTCAAAAGTATATGATTTTACTGTGAATGGATGGCCATGCTCCAGTGACACTCAGTTCTCAGCATACTCTAACCGCAAAGACCAATTATCAGTTTGTCAAGGATGTGTCATGTGGGGAAACCGTGTCATAGTACCACCCCTACTAAGAAGAAGGGTACTGAATTCACTTCATGATGGACATTTGGGTGTGGTCAAGATGAAAAATCTTGCTAGGAGCTATGTTTGGTGGCCAGGCATAGACTGTGTAATAGAGAATATGGCTAAATCCTGCACTGGTTGCCAGCAGACACTACACCAGCCCCAACCAGCACCTGTACACACGTGGGAGTGGCCATCTACTCCCTGGCAATGCATCCATATAGACTATGCAGGTCCATTTATGGACCAAATGTTTCTGATTGTGGTTGATGCTCATTCAAAGTGGCCAGAATTTTTTACTGTAAAGCATGCAACAACAGCTAACACAATCAACATCCTCAGGTCACTGTTTGCCCGCACAGGCCTGCCTCAACAGCTTGTCAGTGACAATGGCCGTCAGTTCACTGGAGACAAGTTCCAGTGTTTCCTAAAGAACAACGGTGTACGACATATCACTTCAGCTCCTTATCACCCTGCCACGAATGGACAAGCTGAAAGGTTCATCCAGTCATTCAAGAGGTCCATGAAAGCCAGCCGGACAGAGGGGAGACCTCTACAATTAAAAATCGACAATTTCTTATTGGCTTACAGAAACACCATTCATGCAACAACTGGACAAACACCTGAATGCTCTTCATGGGACGAAATTTCTTATTGGCTTACAGAAACACCATTCATGCAACAACTGGACAAACACCTGCAATGCTCTTCATGGGACGAAATTTAAGATCTCGTTTAGATCTGTTGAAACCGGACATTCGCAAGAATGTTGAGGGCAAACAGTCTCTTTTGATGGAAACAAGAAGGAACAAAATCCGATCTTTTGACATTGGACAAAACGTTCTTACAAGAGACTATAGATGCCCAAGTCAGAAATGGCAGTCTGGCACAATCCTGTCACAGACATGACCTCTGTCATACAACATAAACGTTGGAGACAACTTAGTTTGGCGCAGACATGTTGATCAGATACTAGATGTGGACACCCCAAAAACTCAAGGACAACCCGAGGACAAAACTCAAGAACCACCCGAGGACAAAACTCAAGAACAACCCGAGGACACATCTGCCTCTCGAGACTCAGAAGAGTTTAATTTTGCTACATCCTCTGGGGTGCAGGGCTCGTGTGAAACCATCAGTGTACCAACAGCCAAACCTTCCACTCCCACACAGAGCACCATGGACTCTGGCCAAGCATATAGACGTTACCCTGAGAGAAATCGCAGAGCACCTCAGAGACTGAATTTGTAGTTTTTTTTTTATTATATCCATTTATGAAGAAGCGGTTTAAATGTTAAGAGTAAATAATTTGCTTGTGTTACAAATATTTGAGTAGAGGTTGTTCCTTAAATAATTTGCTTTGTGTTGCAAATACAGTATCTGGTTAGAGGTTTGTTCCTATTGAGCAAAAGTTTGTGTTCGTCAAAGCTGGATGGAAGGCTGTTATGTATGTGATAAAACAATACATTGTTCAATGGTACTATTTTATGTTCTATGTGGAAGAATACCAAGTGTGATATGGCGCGGAGGAAACTTTGTTTTGACAGTTGGAATCTTTGCTTGACAATTGGAAAAATGTCTAATAAAGTATGAGACGTTACATTGGGATTCTGCTGGAATTATTATCGTTGAGTTATAAAAAGAAACTTAACAGTTATAAACAAAACTAACATAAACACAGACAAGAAAATAAACAAAATGATTTTGTTTCTCAAAAGAATTCACAAAAAAATGTATACAAGAAACATCTGTTTTTTTTACCTTTCTATTTTTACAGACCCCATCTAAATATTTTATTGACAGCAGAGAAGTGTAGATAATTTTAAAAAAGAAGAAAGAAGTGGTTCTTTGGTTAAAAATGCTTATGTGTACAAAGTAGATAAAGTTAGGGATCTGGAAATACTGCTTTATTCAGCTTGTTGTTTTGCCTTTTGTGCGTGTGAGAGAGAATGCCACAAAACAAGTTTACAATGAAACTAAAAAGAGTTTAAAAAAGTTTCAAACCTTTTACCACCAAAAACAAACCAAAAAATCTCAATTTACAGCCAGGTTGCATCTTGTTATTCTAAAAGGCATGATGTACTCAAAACAACTTACTGGTGAAAGAGATCCTCCTGCTGAATCTCCATGGTAA
>JBBPBX010017382.1:25142-35264 GCA_038048925.1 Garcialebias charrua
TATATAGTGATGTGCGGTCAGGGGTGGCAAGTGAGGCCACGCCTCCCCTATCATCATGGAAAGAAAAAAAATTAATTGAAAAAATAAATGTAATTATTGTATTTATCCTTTGATTTGTACTATAAGTCAAAGTCAAAGTCAAAGTCAACTTTATTGTCAGATCTGCAATATGTACTGTACAGGACATACACAGGACCGAAATTGCGTTTCTCTCAGTCCCTCGGTGCAACAGTAAACATCTAAACATTGAAACACTGAAACATATAATAATAGACATAAGCATAAAATAGTAAAACTAACACTGTCCTGAGTTTTTGCATAGTGGTATAAGAGTATGAAAATTTACACCAACTCTAAAACTAAAACTAAAACATTAAACATTTAATGAACATAATACTGTCCTGAGTTTTTGCATACTAGTATAAAAAAAGAGTATAAAAAGTATAACTAAAATAAACTAAAGGTTTCTAGCATTGACATTTGCAAAGTGGCAAAGCAGCGTATGAGTTAATGTACACAGTATATGTATGAGGTAGTAGTTGATGTTGTTATAGAGGCAAAAAGTGGCATATGCAGTAAGGCACATTGGGCATCCCTAAATAAGACCGTTCAGAGCACACTGTATATGTATCAGCAGTGGTGTAGATATTAGAGTAGTGTAAATGTAAACAGTAGTAATTAAATGTACTTATTTTACTAAAAACTAAACCAGTTTTAAGTTATTTTTAGTCAAAATCACCGACTTTTCTTATTTAGTGTTCAAATAGCAGAGACGTGCAGACATGCGCAGAGGCACGGCTGCTTGACTTCAGATTGCGCAATCACTCGGCTGACGTGCAGCTGCACTGCAGTGAATTGCTGACTCTTTTATGTCGCTATTAAAATGTCCAAATACTTTTGCTATATAAACTACATTTCTATAGTTTAGCTGGTGAATATAATGTCTCGTGTTTTTGTCTAAAACTGTATGTGTGCGCGCTGAGCGATCTCATAAAATGGCTGTGAAGGTGTCCAGTTACACCCACACACACACACGCGGCCAGCCTCTAGAGGAGGGGCTACTGAGCTCAGGGTTCTGTTTCAGCCTCGCGCTGCAGGAGGAAAAGTGACAGCGCAAACAGAGCAAAAAGAGTAACTTTTCACAATCTACAAATATCTAGAACATTAAACACTTAAAGCTGGGGTCTGCGATATTTGAACTCTCTGGGACTCTCTGGGACTTAGAAATATTTTCAGCGCAGAAAAGCATTCTGCTCCCTCCCCTCAGAGCCATATATGGCTCTGAGGGGAGGGAGCACAGTCCGTGCTTCTGGTGAACTTGGGATCTGCTCCGCCCCCTGCTTCTGTCTGCTCAGAGCCGCTGCGATATTCTGTGTTTATGGAAATAAAACCTTCTAATAAAATATAATAAAACCATGGAGCGCTAGTCCTACAACACAAAATCCAGCAGACACCAGCAGAGGTTCACGAAGCAACGTTTGGACATGATTTAATTCGCTCGTGACTTCCTCTGTCAGCGCTGGTCTGGAATGTGTGGAATGCTCCACCTCCTCCTGTCTGCGCTGCGATATTCTGTGTTTATATGATAATATAACTGTTAAAAAAAATTAATAAAACCACGAATCACTCATCCTACAACACAAAATCCAGCAGACACCAGCAGAGGTTCACGAAGCAACGTTTGGACATGATTTAATTCGCTCGTGACTTCCTCATGTCTAGTCAGCGCTGGTCTGGAATGTGTGGAATGCTCCACCTCCTTCTGTCTTTGCGCTGCGATATTCTGTGTTTATATGATAATATAACTGTTAACATTTTTTTATAAAACCACGAATCACTCATCCTACAACACAAAATCCAGCAGAAATCATCAGAGGTTCACAAAGCAACGTTGGACATGTTTTAATTCGCTCGTGAGTCGTGACAAATCCATTTCCTCATGTCTGTCAGTGCAGGATGAAGCGATCACTTGGCTTTTGGCAAAAAAACTAAATAAAAGTCCAGCTCTGGGATAAAGAAGGGATATTTAATACATTTTGTGTCACATAAAAAACAGTCCTGCATCGCTTTGCAATCCTTTTAATGAGAACGAGCTGCGGCTGGGACAGGTGGGGGCGTGGGTTGGGGCGTGACAAACAACTCTGTTTTTATTGGCTGTCAGTGTCCTGGTCACTCTTGTGTTTTCAGTGTTTTTATAAATGCTGATAGAGAAGCAAGGGGACAATAGATTTTTTCAGAGATTACTTGGTCTAACATCAGTTTGTCAGTAGATAGTGACTGAGTGAAGAAATATGTTAAAAATTTATTGTTTGAAAAGTTACAGACTACATTACAATCTTACATACTATAGCTTTAAAAGTTTTAGTATTTTGTTAACAATTTAGTTTTGATCATTTTTAAACATCAGCACAGAGTTTACATTTTTAACATGATTTCCCAAACCATTCCCCAATTCAACTCCCTGTATTGAAATAAACCGTCCCTTCAAACTAGTCCTGTACCTTGGCTTTGCAAAAATTTCAGTTCCCTTTAGACTAGCAGCTTTCTCTCTTAATAAAATACATTTGAGGGTTTTATTACTAACAAAATATTATAGTCCACCAAATCATAAAACTTCAGTACTTTGAGTTGTTTAAATAATATATTAGATGGATGACATTTAGGCTTTCTTGTAATAATTCTCCCAGCTCTTTTCTGTAAAAATAAAAATAGATTTTGTTATAGTTTAATTTAATTTATAAGTAAAGGTAAGACTAAAATAATTTTTTCTCCAAATTAAATGTGCTTTATTTCTGTGCTACAGTTTGTACATGTAAAGATTGCTGATATGATATTTTAAACACAACCTGTTAACTGCTGCCAATCAAATGGCGAATAAACTACTCTGTAGGGTTCATGTATTATAAAAGAAGAAAATAACGCTATCCAAAGTATCCAAAGCGCTGAAGAAGCTATGGCAGACAGAAGCCAAAACGTGGAGAACATTTTTTGTCTGTATTGTTATTATACATATGAAAAAAACTGCACAGTGCCTCACCACATGTCACTGATATTTATTTATTTATTTATTTATTTATTTATTTATATAAATAACTAAACAATATGTTTCTAGTAGAAAAAAAACTTTGTTCTTCTTTTGGCTTCTCCCTCCATCAAGGGTCGCCACAGCAAACTAATAGTAGAAATAAAAATAAATAGTAAATAAAAATAGTAGGAAAAACTAAAGATGCTAAAAGATCCTGAAGTTCCTAGAGATTAAAAAATATATATTTACTTAGTTCTGAATTAGCATAGCTCATTTAACAAAAGTTGTTAAAATTGTACTGGAACTTACTGTACAAAAATAATGTGAAATGTTAACTAATTCACTGTTATTTTACAGCTACGGTCCCACTAAATGGTTTGTTTACCACAATCAGGACCAAACATCTGGATACTGCGACGGCTACCGATACAAAGGTTGCTTCGGATGCCTTAACTGTCCTTAAACATAATGCTGCTGCTTAGAAATGCCAAGAAGAAGAAATCAAGATTGTGGCTTTACTTTTCTTTGCTCTTTCTTCTTTTTTAATGTGTTTTAATTCTACCCAATAAATAATATATCTTGGTAAAAATATTTTATTTGCAAGCACTGTCCTTAGTTTACTACTGGAGCTTCTTCTCCTAAATGTACTGTGTAAAAATGCTTTATATGCATTGTGTGGCTTTCAAAGCTATTATTTTGTTAAAATAGTGGGAAATTAATCAATTGCAATAAAAGCAACAAAACCCAAACAATTTTTGTCTTTTTTTAAATGCGAATATTCACAGCTTTTATAAAATTATCATTAGGTCTGGGGATTCCAGATAAAGTCTTCCATATATTTATAGTCTTAAATACTTTTCACTGTTTATTGAAATAAAATGTATTTAAAGCTTTTACACTGGGTTTAAAGTTCAAACTCTGACTTTAATGTTAACTAAATTAGAATAATAGCATGGACTGAGGGAGCTTCACCAAAATACAAAATATTCTCCATTATCCCCTGCTGCCTCCTGACTGCAGAGAAGGGTGCTGCAGTTTGAACATTTCTTTCACATCAGACTCACTGCAAAGCAGAATTCATTCTGTGTTACTGCTCCTTGTCTTGAAACAAGAATTAAACACAATTAACATTTTGTACTTTTGAGAAATGAGGTGGGCACAGTTTCAGCTGTGTAGACCAGAAATATATTTTGCTGTTACAGTTATTAATGTTGTGAACAAGGGTCGGACCTGCTGGTGATAATACAGACTTAAAGCCCTTCATTGCAACACTGAGCTACGTATGTATTCAGTCAGGATGTTTGATATGGGCCAGAAAAGTGGTTATGTCATTCACTGGGAACAAGGGTATGGCAACAACTTCATACAGAATACGGTGAGAATAAAGATGTGTTCCGTTCCTTCACTTTTTTCATGATCATCCTCTCTCTAGGAAGCAGGAACTTGCATGTGGCTTCAGTCCAAGGTCTCTTGGTGGTCATTTTATAGTTCATTCATTACTGAATACCAACAGCTGTCCTCTTCACACCTCAAGCTACTTGTGCCCTTCCAACCTTGTGCAGAGCTACCACCATTACCTGGAACCATTATGCACTCTGACAGAAGGATTTGCACGTACACAGAAATTTGTTATGAATGACAAATGCTTTCGTCAAAAAAAGTCAAAAATGTTTCATAGTATTTTTACTACTTTTTGTGACTAAACCGGAATAATGAATGTCTGATTTAAAATCAGTTAAGATTCTCAAAAACTTGTTGCCTGAATAAATGTTTTTCTTTACACATATTATCAATAATTAAAACAAATTAAAAAGTGGGTTGGTTGTTAAAGTTTGTGGTATGTGTAGGTTATTTCTTTTGAGGTCAAAAAGTGGTTAACACTACCTGGTGCATCTTATCATTTCGCTTTTGTCTAGGAAAATGCAACAACACAAGATTTCCCATGAAAAAGAAAATAGTTTAAAAAGGTTAAGAAGTTTTTACTATTGTAAACATCTTTTTTTGTTGTTGTTCTATACTGGAATTTTGACATACAAAAATGTTAACTAACTCAGTCTTCGATGTCATTTACCTGCCTTTTAATGATAAAATAAGCTGATAAAGTCATCTTGTATTTTTATATTTGTATAAATATTAAGGTTTTGATTTTGTGTTTAGTTGCAAACTTACAACCAAATTGTATATACTGTAATGCATATAAAACCTATCCAATCTGAAAGAAAAATCTGTTAAGAAATGTATTATATATATGATATGCCCAACATCCTCCTCTGACCATCAACAGCACCGCAGTGGAGAGAGTAGACAGCACCAAGTTCCTGGGAGTGCACGTCTCAAAGGACCTGTCCTGGAGCAGGAACACTGCAGCACTGGCAAAGAAGGCTCACCAGCGTCTCTACTTTCTCCGCAAGCTGAAAAGGGCTGGAGCTTCAACCCCCATCATGAGCACCTTCTACAGAGGTGCCATAGAAAGTGTCCTGACCAGCTGCATCACTGTGTGGTTTGGTGCATGTACTGCATCCTGCCGCAAGAGCCTCCAGCGCATTGTGAGAGCAGCTGAGAAGATCGTGGGCACCTCCTTGCCCTCACTGCAGGACTTACACAGCAAACGCCTCACTCGGAAAGCCCACCGCATGGCAGGTGATCCCACACACCCACTACACAGCTGCTTCAGACTGCTGCCATCAGGAAGGAGACTGAGGAGTCTCCAGGCTCGAACCAGCAGACTGAGAGACAGCTCTGTTCATCAGGCAGTCAGAATGCTAAACACTCTGCCTGCTCTGCCTCCCCTCCCATTTGAACTGCCTTAACACTAAAACTTTCTCACATATTATCACTCAACACAAAGTTTTTAACACTAGACTCTGTGTCACCAAACGGGTTTTCACTAAACTCTCGGTCATGTGCTCATACAGTTTGCACTACTTCTCATACTTGCACTAATGTCTGTATTACATCACTGCCTATAATCATAATACTGTTTACATTCTCTGTTTACATTTATTAATACTGTTTACTTTTATTACTACTGCTTACATGTAATTACTACTGTTTACATTTATTTACACTACTCTAATATCTACACCACTGCTGGTACATATACAGTGTGCTCTGAACGGTCTTATTTAGGGATGCCCAATGTGCCTTACTGCATATGCCACTTTTTGCCTCTACAACAACATCAACTACTACCTCATACATATACTGTGTACATTGACTCATACGCTGCTTTGCCACTTTGCAAATGTCAATGCTAGAAACCTTTAGTTTATTTTAGTTATACTTTTTATACTCTTTTTTTATACCACTATGCAAAAAAAAAAAAAAAAAAAAACTCAGGACAGTGTTAGTTTTACTATTTTTATGCTTATGTCTATTATTATATGTTTCAGTGTTTCAATGTTTAGATGTTTACTGTTGCACCGAGGGACTGAGAGAAACGCAATTTCGGTCCTGTGTATGTCCTGCACTGTACATATTGCAGATCTGACAATAAAGTTGACTTTGACTTTGACTTTGACTTTTTGACTTTGATATGTATATGTATGTATATGTATGTATGTATCAAAGTCAAAGTCAAAGTCAACTTTATTGTCAGAACTGCAATATGTACAGGACATACACAGGATTGAAATTGCGTTTCTCTCAGTCCCTCGGTGCAACAGTAACCATCTAAACACTAAACACTAAAACGTTTAATAAACATAAGCATAAAATAGTAAGAGTGTAACACTGTCCCGAGTTTTTTCATAGTAGTATGAAAGTATGAAAATTTACACCAACACTGAAACACCAAACACCCCTGAAACACCAAACACCCAATGAACATAAGCATAAAATGAAATAATAAAAGTGTAATACTGTCCTGAGTTTTTTCATAGTGGTGTAAAAAGTATAAAAAGTATATCTATAAAATAGACCGAAAGTTCTAGCATTGACATTTGCAAAGAGTGGCAAAGCAGCATATGAGTTAATGTACACAGTATATGCACGAGGTAGTTGATGTTGGTATAGAGGCACAAGGCACATTTGACATCCTTAGATAAGGCTAGTCAGAGAATGCTGTATATGTATCAGCAGTAGTGTAGATATAAAAGTAGTGTAAATGTAAACAGTAGTAATAAATGTAAAACAGTAGTAATAAATGTAAACCGTATTAATAAATGTAAACAGTGAATGTAAACAGTAGTATGACTATAGGCAGTAATGTAATACAAACATTAGTGCAAATATGAGAAGTAGTGCAAACTGAATGAGCACATGACCGAGAGTTTAGTGAATAACCCGTTTGATGACACAGGGTCCAGTGTTAAAAACTTTGTGTTGAGTGGTAATGTGTGAGAAAGTTTTTTGTGTTAAGGCAGTTCAAATGGGAGGGGAGGCAGAGCAGGCAGAGTGTTTAGCATTCTGACTGCCTGATGAACAGAGCTGTCTCTCAGTCTGCTGGTACGAGCCTGGAGACTCCTCAGTCTCCTCCCTGATGGCAGCAGTCTAAAGCGGCTGTGTAGTGGGTGTGTGGGATCACCTGCCATGCAGTGGGCTTTCCGAGTGAGGCGTTTGCTGTGTAATGGTGGATTCACACCGAACCGATTTTCAACCTCCAAAACGCTCCTCATGCACGCAAGTGGACGCACTTTGTGTCCAGACCAAAATGCCAGAAACGAAACTGCTGCGAAAACTGCTGTACATGGTTGCCAGATAAGAATTAATGAATCATCTAGTACTGTTGCTTATTTTTTATTTTTTTTACCCAAACTGTCATATTTGCTGCGTTAGGGTCTGATAAGATTAATAGTGTGTTGAGTTTAGTGAACATTTGCACTGAAAAGGGGTAAAAAATAAATAAAAAAATTCATGTTTATCTGGCAACCCTGCTGCTGCGGGGTGTGTGGGAGGAGCTTACCGGTGTACCGAGTCGTCAATGCACTCCGCGAGGCGAGGAGCTCTTTATTTCTGTCTCTGTGGAGCAGACTTGACTGGTCGTGAAGGAATTGTCGCGAACACACAGCTACAATGAGTTTCTCTTCCATATTCCATGACTCCGCGGGTTTTTTCTGTGTTCCACAAACAATACGTCACATGCGCAATGGTTTCCGCGTCACTGGTTTCCGCGTCACATAGGGACTCTCCCCCTGACCCCCTCTCTTCTCCCCCGACTCTCCCTGATTGGTTGACACACCAACCAATCGGGTAGAGTTGAGCGGCGTCAGAAAGTTTGAACGGCGAAATCTTCAGCATGTTGGAGGCGTGCTTTGGAGGTTGACGCGGGTTCACGTGCACGGAAAACGCTTTCCAGCACGCTCAACACGCACGCGACGTGACGCCAGACGCCAGGAGGCGCCTGGAGGTGCGTCCCCCATTGACTTTGCATGTAAACCGGACGCTCCTGCAGTTGAAATCGCGTTCGGTCTGGATGTACCATAAGTCCTGCAGTGAGGGGAAGGAGGTGCCGACGATCTTCTCAGCTGCTCTCACGATGCGCTGGAGGCTCTTGCGGCATGATGCAGTACATGCACCAAACCACACCGTGATGCAGCTGGTCAGGACACTTTCTATGGCACCCCTGTAGAAGGTGCACATGATGGGGGTTGAAGCTCCAGCCCTTTTCAGCTTGCGGAGAAAGTAGAGGCGCTGGTGAGCCTTCTTGGCCAGTGCTGCAGTGTTCCTGCTCCAGGACAGGTCCTTCGAGACGTGCACTCCCAGGAACTTGGTGCTGTCCACTCTCTCCACTGCGGTGCTGTTGATGGTCAGAGGGGCATGTTGTGCATCCCTCTTCCTGAAGTCCACAACAATCTCCTTTGTCTTCTCCACGTTGAGAGTGAGATTGTTGTGTCCGCACCACAAGGCCAAGCGGCTCACCTCGTTCCTGTAGTCCGTCTCATCGTTGTTGCTGATGAGACCTACCACTGTTGTGTCGTCCGCAAACTTGATGAAGTGGTTGGAGCTGTACGATGGTGTGCAGTCGTGTGTTAGCAGGGTGAATAGAAGGGGGCTCAGCACACATCCTTGTGGGGCCCCTGTGTTCAATGTGATGGTGCTAGATGTGTTACTCCCGATCCGTACTGTCTGTGGTCTCCCGGTCAGGAAGTCTAGCAGCCAGTTACACATTGAGGTGTTCAGCCCCAGACTGTCCAGTTTAAGGATGAGCTGTTGGGGGATGATGGTGTTGAATGCCGAGCTGAAGTCGATGAACAGCATTCTAACATAAGAGTCCTTCGTGTCCAGATGTGTGAGAGCTGTGTGGAGGGCAGAGGAGATGGCATCGTCGGTTGAGCGATTAGGTCGGTATGCAAATTGGAAGGGATCCAGGGAGGCAGGGAGGACAGATGTGATGCTTTTCATGACTAGCCGTTCAAAGCACTTCATCAGGATGGGGGTGAGTGCTACTGGGCGATAGTCATTGAGGCATGCGGGCGTTGCCTTCTTTGGGACAGGGATGATGGTGGTGGCTTTGAAACAGGTGGGGACGATGGCCTGGCTCAGTGAGATGTTGAAGATGTCCGTGAAGACCGCTGCGAGTTCCCCTGCACAGTCCTTCAGCACACGACCAGGTATGTTGTCAGGACCAGAGGCCTTCCGGGTGTTAATCTTGATGAATGATCGCCTTACGCTGTCTGAGGACAGCGCCAGCACCTGGCCATCAGGAGAGGGGGGGAGTTTATGTGCAGGTGTGCTGTTATTTGCCTCAAACCGAGCAAAGAACTCATTCAGTTCATTCAGCGTAGAGGTTGAGCTGTCACAGGTCTGGGGGGATGGTTTGTAGTTTGTGATGGTCTGTATTCCCTGCCACAGACTCCGTGTATCCTTGCTGTCCTTGAAACGGTGAGCTATTTTCCTGGAATGCTGCTTCTTGGCCTTTCTGATGCCCCAGGTCAGGTTCTTTCTGGCTGCCCTCAGGCCCACCTGATCTCCCGCTTTGAAGGCAGCATTCCTGGCTTTCAGGAGTCTGTAAACCTCTGCTGTCAACCATGGCTTCTGATTAGCCCGAACAGTGATGGTTTTAAGGTTGGTTACATCATCAATGCACTTGGTGATGTATGAACAAACAGTGTCTGAGTACTCCTGGAGACATGTGTTGTTGTTTGTGGTAGCAGCTT
>JBBPBX010017382.1:35475-46926 GCA_038048925.1 Garcialebias charrua
TATTAAATGTATATTTATGGATCACTGTGGCAACCCCTGAAAAGGGAATAATAAAAAGAAGATAAGTGTTACATATACCCCACCAGAGACACTCCACCAGAGACACTATCTTATGCAAAAGTAATGCATTGCAAAACAAAACAAAAATAAAATTATTTGCTTGAACTGCTACAATTTTTTTTAGGTTGACATTGTTCAGGGTCTGCGTGTTGGGGTTCACTTCTGATAGCTTCATCTTGTCCCTCAGCAGGACAGACTGTACGTTTTCGAAAGCAGTAAAGATCTAGAAACATGATTCTCACAATGTCTTCAGTTACCTACCAAGAACCTCTCACATCCAGTTTGTGGCCACTGGCCAGCATTCCTAGTCTTTCTGCATCCTGACTGCAGGGATGGGTGCTGCTGCTGTTTAAACATTCCTATGTCATGAAGTATTTAAAATCAGACTCACAGGAATGCTGAGGGTTTATATTGACTACTATATGATCACAAAGCAAGAGTATTCCCGTGTGTACTTTCAATAAGTGGGAAACATCAGTTTCATCTTTACAGGTATAGAGGGTGACCAAAAGGGACCTTTTGTTGTGAACATGATTAGTAGGGTCTCAATCTGCTTCCAACAATTCATTCAACCTTTATTTAGACAGGTTAATCCCATTGAGCCTTGGGACTCATTTACCAGAGAGACCTGATTTCTTACCAAAGAGTGATGACAACAGTGAATAACAACGACAACAACAATAGACAGTCATAAAGGCAAAGGTATACACATTTAAGTTTCTCTTATTTATTTATTTATTTTTACAAATCAAAACAATAGCAACCAAAAGGATAATCAAGAGGAATAGCAGCCAAAAAAGACAACAACAAAAAACCAGCTAGATTATAAGGCGATTTGAAAACTAAAAACAGGGACATGTCTGCACTGATTTTTGCCAGGAACTTAACAGATGTTTAAAGCCACTTAGAGATGTCAAGAACTAGAGCTTCAGATATTTTTTGAGTGGCGTAGGAGAAAACCCTTTTGTCTAGTTCAGTCCTCACTGAGGGAACACTGCATGTAATAATGTCCTGGGAGCGAAACACTGTAGCTGCACTTGCACAGAGACATGTAGGAGGAGATGTATGAAGGCAACAGACCGAGAAGTGATTTAAATATGAAAATGTACCAGTGGGAGAGTCTGCGTGAAGTTAATGATGTCCAGTTAACAAGTGAATACAGGGTGCAGTGGTAGGGTAGTTACAGCCAGTTGTAAATCTAAATGCTAGGGGTGTAACGGTACACTAAAATCACATTTCGGTTCGGTTCAACTACAAGGAGAGCTCGGTTCGGTTTATTTTCGGTTTATTTTCGGTACAAATTTTATTTTATTTTTTTACAAAATAAAGACTTACAAAATGTTTATTTTGAAAACATGCCAAAAATATGTTTGTATTGTATTGTAGTAATAAATAAAAGTGACCCATTTGGATGATATTTTAAATAAACAGCACTCTACAATAAATAAACTATATGAACAATAATAAAAATCTTAATAAATGCAATAACAGTCAGAACCAGAACAATAAGCAGCAACAGACTGTTTACAATCTAACTAATCAAGTTTTTGTTCAGTAGCAGCAGTGTGGCTGTATTTGTCCTCATTACTCACAACTTCTTCTTGGTGCAGGTGTAGGAACAGTTCAGAGTTCAGTTCAGTCATCACTTAGCTGCAGGAGGATTTACCTCTGTCACAGACTGGAAATAAAAAACAAAAGTGATTTAAAAAAACACAAGTTAATAAGATTATGATTAAAAAAAAAGATTATTTAGATAATAATAATAAAGAAAAATACCTATTGAACAATTGTCTCTCACTCTTCATCATCATGGCAGGGCTTTAATCTGGTCCAGGGCTTGTTGTTGACAACATCAGTTAGTTTTTTCATAAAGAGCTGAACTTTTTGAAGTGTTGACGTGATGAATGTCTCATAGCGACGCTCAGCAACTTTAAAGCCTGCGCATATAACAACGTTCAGACTTAGATTCGAGATTTAAAAACTCATACAGCTTGTGTTATTGCTCTGGACCGCTCTGATTACCTGATGAAGTAGTTTTAATACAGCTGCTGTTCACGTTCGGATGAAGTAGTTTTAATACAGCTCTTCGTTCACGTTCGGATGACCGTTTCCAGCGCGTTCACGTTAGACGTGTTGCTGCTGCACAGAGCTGCGTCACGCACGCAGCTGCTGCAGAGTCTTCATGAAGCAACGTCCACACAAGCTGCGTGTGCGCTCGTCTTTTAACATTTTAACAACTTTATAACGTTCACAAACAGGAGACCGCACGAGATGCTAACGGCTAAATTCTGCGCGTGCCACACGATAATAGCTCCGTGCTGAAATGTGCCCAGGAAATTTTGTTCCGCGATGCATATATTCCCCTGTTAAGAACGTTTAATGAGTGAAAAAATAACCGAAACGGTACGTAGGTGGACCGAACCGAACGTGGTATACCGAAACGGTTCGGTACACCCATTACAACCGTTACATGCCTACTAAATGCACCATGATAGGCAGCATCCAGCATCTGCAGAGTGCTTGTAGGAGCGTTCATATAGATAACGTCACTATGGTCAATGGAGAGAAGGAAAGTCGCAGTCACAAGGCATTTCCTAACGTTCAGAGTTAGATAGGATCAATGCAGATCTGAAACTATTAAATGCAAAACACAGGTGTCTGTTTAGTGTGGCTGTATTCTTTGGCGGAGAAGAGTATGCGGTCCTCTGTCAGTCAGAACATAAAATTAATTCTAAGATTGTTTGACCCTTGATGACTGGCTTATCAGCTGCTTTAGGTTTCCAAGGACAATGCTTGGCGTTCCAGCCAGTCTTGGAGCACACCACAGCATGGAGTTGTGGGCTGCCCATATCCATACATACTGCAGGTCTTTTGCTATACCCTCAATAAGTGTAACCACATTTTAGACTATGTGTCTGTTCGCAGTTTGATGCTAGGTCACAAAACACTCAGCTCTCTGCTCCTCATGCAGAACAGCCTAAAGGCACCTGCAAGCAATGGTCAAAGAAGGACAAAAAATATGTGACTGTTACATGGCCAAGCATTGTGCAGGAGTACAACACCAAGATGGGTGAGTTTGACCTGTCAGCATGATAAGCTACTACCAAAATAAGTGTCTGCATTAAGAAGTGGAAACTTTGCATGCTGATGCATTTCACTGATCTTGCTCTTGTCAACAGCTGGCTGATGTGTCACCAAGACAACCTGAACAATGGCACCTCCAGAAAAGCTATCATGAAGTGTCTTGAGACATGGTAGCAGCTCAGGCATTCCTGAACAAGTGTAAGTGTTACATTCTTAACAAAGATGCTCATGTAGCGGATGTAGAGGGAGAGAATGCACAACTTCCACAGTCAGGGAAAAGATCTCAGGTCATGTTGGCCCCACATTTCTCTGTCCATGCATGTTCCACTGAGATGACTGACCTGAAAAGTCTGATATGTCGCAGTGGGTAGGGCTGCCCTGGGAAATTTTGTGTGTGGTGTACTTAATGCAATGTTCCTCTGCTTGCAGAATGAATGCAACAACTTTGAAGCCTTTTACAAAAGCCTATAAGGCTGTTCTGGAAGGGCAGACTGTTTTCTACTCAAGTGTTTAGCAGTGAAATGTTTGAAAAGCCATTTTTAGATCTAGAAGTACTCACTTGTTTGCACTTTTGAAAGATTCTTAAAGGCCAGTTGAGCTGTTCTGAAAAGGCAGAACGCTTGTTGCAGAGGTATTTGCACTTTCATTTTTATAAAGCAACATTTAGGGACCGAGGTGCACACCTGTATACACTTTTGAAAGTTTTCCAAAGGACAGTAGGGTTGTTCTGGAATGGGATGCTGCTTTTTGAATAGGTTTTCTGCTACTTTGTATTTAATGCTTTGGGTAGCTATGCTAGTTGCCTGAAACTTATTACTCCTTTGTTTTATGCTCTAATGTTTGCAAACTGAAATAAAGTGTTTTTATGTTTTCATCCAATTATGTCTTTATTGTATCCTTCAGGAAGAAAGCCCCAGTGTTCTCATATTGGGACATTGATTTTATTTTATTTTTTTTGAGAACTGCATATCGCATAAAGCTGGCATTTTGTTTTTAGAGTAATTGAATCCTTTTGATCCCAAATTGCAAAGAAAATTGTGAGATTTCCTCATTTGAAGACATCTTTTTTTTTGTTGCTAAAAACATTTCCATTGTATTTTCTAATCATTGAACTTATTAGGTCCTACTGACCCCATGTACTGTACCTTGGAGTGCGAAAAAATACACACCAGACAAATGCTTGGGCTGATCTGAAAAAATGAGTTATAGCTGTTATGGTAAAACTTTAAAAAACAACTTTCTATATACTCATATAAAGTATTGCAAGATAGGGGAGTGGTGGTGCAGCTGTTAGAGAAGGTGGGCCTGTGATCAGAAGGTTGCTGATTTAACTCCCCCTACCGACAACATAAACATGTTGGTGGGAAAGGTGAAGCACACATAACTGCCTCAACTCGTGTTTGCCACACTCTGGGTCCTTGAGCAAGGCTCTCAACCACCACCATCAGCTCCCCCTGGCACCCTAGATGGCATCTCTCTGCTCCACACAGAGGGCTGTGGAAGCTCAGTGGTCTGTGGTTGCATCAGGAAGAACATCCGGTGTAAAAACAATTGCCAAGTTTTTGTGCAAGTTAGTTCACTGTGGTGACGTCTGAAGAAGGAAGCAGCTGAAAAAAGAAGAAAAAAACATAAAAGTCTGGCAAGATGTCATCTTGCTCAGAATGACTTCCATCAAATATTTGCTCAATCTTTGCAAACACTGACTGAGTTTTAGCCATTGTTTATGTTTTATAGAGTCAGTTTTATAGTTCTATGTAGCAACTATATTGAAGCATGCGATTCCAAAAGTTAATCAGCAAGAAATTAAAATGACCTGTCTGTGTTATTGTTTATACCATAATTTACACACACATATATAAACTGTATATATATATATATATATATATATATATATATATATATACATATATATATGTATGTATGTGTGTATGTATGTATGTATGTATGTATGCATGTATGTATGTTTGTATGTATGTATACACAAAAAAACCTACAAAACTTTGCAACAAGAATTCAGTCATGTAGATTTTATTTGTTTTTAACTCTAAAATATTTTTGCAAATTGTTTATTGTCAAATATCAAAATCAAGTTTTGGGGGAACAATGGGTGAGAGGTTGTTCAATGTATTTGAGTGGACCTGGACAAAGCTTTCAAGGGTTGAAAATGCAACAAAACAAGTTTTAAATTACCACCGAAAAATGTCAAAGCTTTTAACCTTATACCATTCTAAGCTATTCTATTGTGTTGGACATTACATTTCCAGCCACAGGGTGAGACTTGCACGCTATCCCCGAGCTATTCCAGTCTGGCTTCAAATCCCTCCACAGCACTGAGACTGCCCTACTGAAGGTTTTTAACGACATCTTCCTATCCACAGATACTGGTGACTCTGTGCTGCTTGTCCTATTGGACCTCACATCCGCTTTCGACACCATCGACCATGAGATCCTCATTGCTAGGTTGGAGCAGTGGGTGGGCATCTCAGGATCAGCCCTAAACTGGTTCAGATCCTACCTCTCTGACAGATCCTTTTGTGTTTCCATCAACGATTTTACTTCTGCAGTGGCGGCTCTTAAATGGGGGGTTCCGCAGGGGTCCATCCTGGGTCCTCTCTTGTTCTCCTTATACCTGCTGCCACTCGGTGCTATTTTCCGGAAACACAATATACCCTTCCACTTCTACGCTGATGACTGTCAAATTTACTTCCCCCTAAGACAAAATGGTACAGGCTCTATTCAACCTCTGCTCGACTGCCTGGCTGACATCAGGGACTGGATGGCTTTAAATTTCTTAAGCTTCAACGATAAGAAGTCGGAAGCCATATTGTTCCTTCCCAATGACACAACCTCAAACCACTGCATTGACCTGTCTGCTCTACCCCTGTCCGAAAAACAAAAAGTCACAAATCTGGGAGTGATAATGGATCCTTCCATGAAACTCAACAGTCATGTAAACATGATTGTCAAATCCTGTTTTTTCCAGCTGAGGCGTCTGTCTAAGCTGAAGCCCATATATCAAAAAACAACCTGGAGACAGTGATTCACGCATTCATTACATCTAGGCTTGATTACTGCAATTCCCTTCTGCTTGGCGTCAGTTAACGCCAAAAATACACTACATGCGTTGCAGCTCCGCCCCGCTCCGGTCCGACCTCCGCAGCAAATACGCACCCATTATAATCAATGACAGAGTTTACACTGGCTCCACACGGCGGCAGCGAGCTGCGGAGAGCGGACGGCAGTCCGTCAAAATTAGAAATTTTTCTATTTCTGCCGGACGCCGGAGCTGTGCCGGAGTCAACTTTTGAAGATTACGTCGCACCAACAGGAAAAGGAACGAGCACAACTTCCGTATTTACAAAATAAAATCACCACGGGCGGACTAATCCTAGCTCTATACGGATTTATTTGTACAAAAATGCTGTCAAACTATCATTTATGACTACGCCTACAAACGCAATACAAGAAATAAATAAATAAATAAAGTATTTTATTCTGAAATGTAATACATCACTTCCTGTTGCTCAAACCATGTCCTGTAGCTCATTTACGAGAGAAGATCAAGGCAGCAGTATCTACAGTTGTTCTCCTTCTTCCACCGAGTGAATTGTTTTGTTCTGACTTCATTATTTATCACTTGATTTATCGCGCGATCTCGCAATTCCCGCGCATGCGTCTCGGAGCGGCGCATCCAGTCGGACCTTAGCTGAGTGCAGGTAGTGGAAATTGGACTCGCACAGCTGCGACCTGCGGAGCGGGGCGGAGCGGAGCCGCGTGTAGTGTACTTTTGGCGTCAAGCCACCATTGCACGATTACAACTGGTTCAGAACGCAGCTGCCCGATTTTTAACCAGCACACGCAAAAGAGAGCACATTACACCAGTCTTGGCCTCCCTTCACTGGCTACCGGTTCATCTTCGAATCCAATTCAAAATTCTCATGTATGTCTACAAATCGCTGAACAGTCTCGCCCCCGCCTATCTCTCGGATCTGATACACCCATATGTCCCTCCACGTGCTTTGAGGTCAGAGGATCAGGTACTCTTAATAGTTCCAGAAACTCGCCTTAAGCGCAGGGGTGACAGGGCGTTCTCTGTAGCAGGCCCAAGACTCTGGAACGAGTTACCGCTGCTCATCAAACAGGCCCCCTCCCTCTCGGTTTTCAAATCCCGGTTAAAAACTCACTACTACTCCATCGCTTTCAATGCCAGCTGATTTGTATTGGATCGTTTTATTTATGATCTGCAATGTTTTTATGTTTTTCGTGTTGTACTTCATTGTCTGTGTTGCCTGTTGCGTGTTTGTTTGTCCAGCACTTTGGTGTGGACTTGTTCCTGTTTAAAGTGCTTTATAAATAAAATGGTATGGTATGGTATGGTATAATGGGACTACAACAAAATGACTAGCCCAAGTCTTGTAGCTGAGTCGCTTCTGGCTTTCACATGTAAAAACCTGAGTCTTTTAAACTCATTAAAAAAATGTTTTTGAAATATCAAAAAGGCGTTCAATTCAAGATCAACTGGACTTTATTTGTAACAGAAAACGTTTCGACTTCTGTCCAGAAGTCTTTTTCAATTCTGAATGGAAGCTGTGAGAACAAGAAGTTTTATACAGGCTTACAAGTCAATAACACATACATGTAAATTGACAGATCACACCTTAACAGTAGGGAGTCCCTTGAAGTCTCTGACAGAAAACACAACTAATCACAGCTGAGGTAACACATACATGTAAATTGACAGATCACACCTTAAAAGTAGGGAGTTAACAATGGAGACTTATATCTTTTATAATTTAAATATGTTCATTGTTGCAAACAAAATGCTAAATCACTTTAATTTTGCTTTAAAAGTGATTTTGAACTTCAAGCCGTGTTTAATCATGGGAAATCCAATTACACACGAACGCACCATCTGTGACGTAACACTGGGCAGAGGGCTCTGGTCTCTTTAATAGCGGACCATTTAAAACCCGACGAATTTATCAATCTATGTGAAGATTTGAGCTATTTGTCTTCATTTTGGGAAGCAGAAAATAGTTTGGGTGATGGAACAAGAAACAACAGGATCTAATTTAGGTCTGATGCTGTATCAGACTTACCTTCATGTCGAGCTGCTCATACCTGCGCACTGTGACAAGCCCAGAGCTCTGCCCGGTGTGACATCACAGATGGTGCGTTCGGGTGTAATCAGATTTCCCATGATTAAACACGGCTTGAAGTTCAAAATCACTTTTAAAGCAAAATTAAAGTGATTTATCATTTTGTTTGCATAAAGGAACATATTTAAATGATAAAATATATATATTTTGAGCAATTTTATGAATAGTAAAAAAATCATGTCGGTGGACCTTTAATCTTTTGCTTTGTATTTTAGCTTAGGAAATCCTTGTGAAAATGTATTTTAAGTTTGTGTGATAGGATCCGTAGGGCCGACTGGTTATTTTTATGGTTTACAGGTGCGACCAGGAAGAGGAACTCCAATGGGTGTTTCCGACCAGCTCATCAACTTCACCCATCTTAATGGGCTGGCTGACATCAGTTCACCATTGGAGCGTTGAGTCACAGTTGTGACTGAACCAACAACCCCAGAATAATCTTTGTTATTCAGTTTCTTACCTTGATCCTGCTTCCTTTACAGCCTGTCCCTGTTCTCCTTGCATTGCCATGTCTCTGATTCCGTTTACAAACTCTTCAGTTCCACTACTGCAAGACAAAGTGTTCAGACTCTGCCCCGGCCTGTCCTCTCCTGACATCTCTAATTCTGCTTCTCTGACCCCTGGACCTTGATCATTGAAAATAATAATGAAGACAGCCTAACAGAAGTAGCCCTAAAACAATAAAAGCCGATACATTTAAAAAATAGATGCTATAACATCCATCCATTTTCTCTCACCCACTTTTCATTTTTTCTTCTTCTCTGGGTGAAAACGTGTTCAATTAGCATTGAATGTGACTCTTGTGAACATATTTTTGCTTGTTTGTTTAACGTGATCGAAGATGAAGAACTTTAAACCTTATATTGCAATGCAGATGGTGCATTTTGTTTGTGTTTTTTTTTTAAGTGGACACCATAAATGGTCTGAGAGCTGCACTTCTGTACTTTAGAGCTCCTCCCTTTGCAGGACGTTGGTCAAATTGATTCAAAATTATTCATGTCCACATTGTAATGCATTGAGAAATAAAATATAGCTTTCATTTTATCTAGTATGCAAAATTCAGATCATCTGGAACCCTTATGGAGACTGTGCACTTGCTTGGTTAAAAATACAAATACCGAGCTGAATCTAAAAATACTTTACTGATATTCTGTTTTCAGCAACTTCCTGATTAGTCTAAAGAAATGAGGATCAAACTGACACTGTTTTTATTTTATTTTATTTTATTTACCCTTTATTTTTACAGGTAGTCTCACTGAGACACAATAACTCATTTTCAAGAGAGACCTGTTTGGGAGCAGATGAGTTAAGGGCCTTGCTCAAGGGCCCAGAATGGGGCAAATGAGGGCAATTATGGTGGAAACAGGTGTGGGTGTTTCATCTTGTCCACCCACATTTTGATGATGCCAGTCTGGGGAGTTGAACCTCTGACTTTTCAATCACAGGCCCATTTCTCCAACCTCTGCGCCACCACTCCCCGCACCACACCCTACTTTATCTTACATACTCAAAAGAGTAACAGCAGCAGTAAAGCAGCCCCTAGCTGGACATAAAAAGACACAATTGATACAAAAATTTAAAACTTTGGCACCAGATTTTCCACTTTATTCCTTCTGTGTGCTGAACAATGTGGTACAATCGAGACAGTCCCAGTTGAACAGGTGACTGGGATGAGTGACATGAGGAAGGAAAACCCACGACAACTTTGTCTTGAAATGTTTTATATTGAAGCTCCCACAGCTGTTGAAAATAACCCAGCAATCAACACAGGGGATAACTTTTACCAGTGAGCTAACTAAAAAGTTTTTAAAAATTGCATCCATTGTAGAAGTTGCCCCTTATTAAAGTGCAAATCCTCAAAATTATTTGATCAGTTTGAAATAACTTACTGCCTTACATCTCTGCTCAAGTATTGACAAGCTAGTGCAAGTGCATTACTGAAGAAACTTTTGAACTAGTAACTAAGATCCATATTTACACCTCTTAATTTATTAGAAATTAATGATTGTTTGTGTTCATGTATATGTCTAGTGTTTGCAATGTCAAGGGAGTGTGTATTATTTGCAATAGCCATGCTCTATAATATTCATTGCTCTTTTACTGGTTTTTATGAATGGTATTAAAATGTTCCATGATCCTTGCTCTATGTAATAATCAGGCTTCATGTGACTGGTCATTGAGGTATCAGAAAGAGATTTTATTATCTTCAGGTGATTGATATGATTACAGTTGCATAACTTGGAAGAGTCATTGGGAGCTGCTGCCTTCCAGATTCCCTCCTTTCTGACTGCAGTTGGGTTTTTTGTTCGAATCAGTGACGTGCGGTCAGGGGAGGCAGGTGAGGCAGTGCCGCACCTGTCATCATGACAAGTAAAATACTAACAACAATAAGAGAAAAATACATTTAACCACTTTACTGTTCTATAAAACTGTTTTATAAAAGTGTTTTCTGTATTATTTCAACATTTCAGTGGTCAAAATCATGGCATTTATGCATTGCCTGTTCAAACAATGCGGGGTGAGGCAGTGTAGTGCTCTGGTTCACCTCTGGTGTTGCTGTGTCATATGTATTATATGAAATAGGCAGTTGGAGCATGCCCATTGCTGTCTCTCTTTATATTAATAATAATAATAATAATAATAATAATAATAATGAATTCAATTTATAACGCGCTTTTCATTAGTGAAAATCTCAAAGCGCTACACACATTGAATGCTACACACATTCATACACCGGTAGCGGCAGACTACCATGCAAGGTGCTTTCCAGTCCTACCGGGAGCAACTCGGGGTTAAGTGTCTTGCCCAAGGACACAACGACACATGGTGTGGGGAACTGGGATTCGAACCGCCAACCTTCCGATCGGGGGACGAGTGCCATTACCACTATGCCACGGCCGCCCCTATATTGCCAATATACATGTTTGATTACACATGCGCTGCACATGCTGATGTTCTACAATCTGTCTAATTTATTGAATGAATGTGTGTGACATATTTCTTCTTTCTAATCGGTCAAAAATTCACGCTGAAAATATGGTGAGGCGGAAATTACCTTGCCACACCGATAGGGGGCAGTGCTGCCCCATAATTACAATGAAGCAGTCGCTGTGCGTTCTTCTGTTATGCAGAGGGGCGGCCGGGGGTGTAG
>JBBPBX010017383.1:0-17818 GCA_038048925.1 Garcialebias charrua
GTAACGTGAGTTCAGACAGCCTCGTCTGCCTTTGGAGGGCGGAGTTAATGTAAGCAGATCTTTGAAGGGCGTGCCACGAGATCTCATTATCATAAACCAGTCGTTCAAAACGAAAGTTAAAAATGGCAGAATTAAAAAGGGTATAATTGATTATCTAAGAATTATTTTGTGTATTAAATTGAATGAACATTGTCGGGATAGCCCACAGAAATACCATAAAAATCTTAAAAACATATCTGTGGTCCCCTTTAACAGAAAAAAACTGTTCGTATTAAGATGGGAGGCAAACACAGACTGCAAAGTCAAAAGCTTAGTTTGATTCCAGCAAAACAAATCCATGACGATATGTGAATGTACAAAAGAGGATCAACAGGTGAAACCAACCTAAGCCTTTTACGAACTTCATTAAACACATGATGTAGTCAGTGGCAGCATTAGCAAAAACCTGGATGTTGTCAGTGTTGATGAAAGCCTCGAAGACATCAAACACTGGTGCCTGAGACTTTCCTATGGAAGAATGAAAGGAAACTGTGAAGAAAAGTTAATACTTTCTGAAGACACAATTAAGCTTTGCAATGCAGCCATTTGACAAAAGTTAATACCTTAAACTTTCTACAATAAAACTTGATGGGAATTTTTACATTTTAAATTAAAAGCATAGCAATCCATTAAGGAATAAATATCACATGTTGCGTTTCATGACAGCTTTAATTATGTAAAACTAGAAATGCAAAAATGTATTACTGGGGTCCAAACCACTTGAAGCATGTCGACCCTGGCAAATGTTGTACCCCAAACTCTGTTGATGTGATGCCCACTGGTGTGTGCTCACAAAAGTGGGCATCACACACTCCCGGCAAAAATAAAAATGGCTCTGACATAAAAAAAAAACTTAAAACAAATTGTCCTTAAACCCAATTTCACCAACTAAACCTTCTCAACCGCATAGCAATCTGGATGTATATATGTATATATATATTCCCTGGTATGAGTATTGTACTGTTATCAGGCTGTGTGGTTTATTTATGTTCTAAACACAGTGTTGGGAAGGTTAAACTGTGATTTAATGCATTCATTTAAAGTAGTTTCAATTCAAAGATAGTTATGCCAGTTTACAATAATTGTAACATACATGCCCATGAAATATGTCACTGTGTGTGAATAAATATGCATATAAAGTGCAGTGAATTGAAGGTACATGTTGCCTGAGGGAATTGTGACAAAATATGATGTTGATGGGATTATTCCTGTTTAAAGGAACGTTAATGTTGATGCAGCTAGCGGACAGCCCAGTGTATGTTGTCTGCCCTGAATCAGGAGACCAGAGTAAGACCAGGACGTTGCATCGCAACCTCCTTATGCTGGTAAACGACCTACCTGTGGAAGAGACACTGCACCAAACAAAGTTGGTTCCTGCCAGAAAACAGACCCACAAACAAAGGCAAGGAAAGGACACAAGAACAGAGAGGGAAGAGATTAATGGTGAAACATCTGATTCAGATGATAATTTCCCCTCAGGATACTGGCTTAGGGTACCAGCACAAAGAACTGAGCAAAGGTTTCCATACGAGACATCTCTGTTGCCTCAGACAACTTTGTCTCAAACTTCTGGGAGAACCCCTGAAACAGTTGGGGATGAAAATCAGACACCTACTGAATATTCACCAGAAGCCATCTTGGAATCTCTAAACGATGCACCTGAGCAAGACATGGACGCAACCATACCTGTCTCGCCCAGACCTGTGGAAGAGGAGGAGATCAACCGATCCGTAGGACCAGAGCCTGAAAATCAATTCATGATCCCTCCTACTGAACTTGATCAGACAGAGGTCAGGAGGTCAACACGCAATAAAAGGCCCAGGCACTTCCTCACGTATGACTCATTGGGGGAGCCATCAGTACAGTCACATGCAAATCTGAATGCAGTTTTTGTTCACCCAATGCAATATTCATATTTACCTAGTTCTTCACTGAGTGTGCAGTACCCAAATTCTTTTTTGTGTCCTCAACTTCCATGGCAACATCATATTTACCACACACCATTTGTGAGCATTCCACCCAGATTGCTATGCGGTTGAGAAGGTTTAGTTGGTGAAATTGGGTTTAAGGACAATTTGTTTTAAGTTTTTTTTTATGTCAGAGCCATTTTTATTTTTGCCGGGAGTGTGTGATGCCCACTGGTGTGTGCTCACAAAAGTGGAAGAAAAAAACAAACAAACAAACATGCATTTCTTTAAATGTTTATGGGGTTCTGATAAGAAGATATTTTATTTGTTGTTAACAGGGGTTAGTGACGAGGGGTGTAATAACGGTGTTTCACCAGTAGGTGGCGCATGGGGACTTTGAGCTGCCTGTTGCTCAGCCGTTTCTCATAAGCTGAGAGAAACTGGAGCAACACAGACTGCGTCTCCCTGTGCTCATTTACTTGTTGTTTTTCCAGGTGAGAATAACCTTCAAGTTCATTGTAACCAAGTACTTTCGTCATTCAATACTGTTTGCAAAATGCTTAGAGATATGTGTCAATGTGTGAAAATATATTAGAAGAGTTTGTTTTGAATAAGTAGCCAAAAGGCTGTAATGCTAGTTGGTTAGCACTGACAGTTGAGCGGCAGTTGAGCAGGCTAGTTAGGTGCAACCACTGAATTACTAATGGTAATCACTTGTAAAGTAAGTAGGGATGTATATATATGTATATATATATTCCCTGGTATGAGTATTGTACTGTTATCAGGCTGTGTGGTTTATTTATGTTCTAAACACAGTGTTGGGAAGGTTAAACTGTGATTTAATGCATTCATTTAAAGTAGTTTGAATTCAAAGATAGTTATGCCAGTTTACAATAATTGTAACATACATGCCCATGAAATATGTCACTGTGTGTGAATAAATATGCATATAAAGTGCAGTGAATTGAAGGTACATGTTGCCTGAGGGAATTGTGACAAAATATGATGTTGATGGGATTATTCCTGTTTAAAGGAACGTTAATGTTGATGTTTATGTCTATGATGGAAAATGTCTACATAGATTATATATACAGTAAATTACTGAACTATAAATTGGGCTGTATTGACAATTAAATGAGCTGGTTTGTTCAATAAATAAGCTGAGAGAAACTGGAGCAACACAGACTGCGTCTCCCTGTGCTCATTTACTTGTTGTTTTTCCAGCATCATCTGCTGCTAACGGGTCTGGGATTCTGACACCCGTTACAGTTGTGGGGGCTTTGAAGGCCGAACTCCTGGTGAATTTTATCCAGACAGACAAGCTGACCATGCAGTGGGGACAACTACGGACAGGCAAACAAGACACGGTCATTCCAGCTGGCCAAGTGGCCTGGGTCAAATGTCAGGTTCCATCTGACACCATTTTCCCTGACTCTGTTGTACTGTTTGAGCCTGATGATGACAGTATACCCTTAGCCGAACTGGATATTGGAGCAGGTGTTTTAGTGGTCCACAATCCGGATAGGCCCTATGTGGCTGTACCTGTTGGAAATAATACAAGACATACAATCACTGTCCCAAGAAAAACTGTTCTTGGCAACATTCATGACATTGATAAGGTGATCTCGGCAAGTTCAGCTGAAGCACCAAACCCAGTGGTGACTGTTAACAGTGCTACCCCAGCACCCACCAATCTCAGTCAGCCTTCATGGCAACCCCCTGTAGACCTCAGCCATCTAGATGAGGCTCAGAGGTCAGTGGTGAATAAGATGCTTTGTGAAGAAGCTGGAGCTTTTGCACGGGACAGCCATGATATTGGATGTATACCTAGTCTACAAATGTCGATCACACTCCAAGATCAGATTCCTGTAAGAGCCGCCTACTCTTCTGTTCCAAAACCTCTCTTTAGAGAAGTGAAAGAGTATATACAGGACCTGTTACTTAAAGGCTGGATAGTCAAATCCAAGTCCCCGTACTCTGCACCGGTTGTGTGTGTTCGAAAGAAAGACGGCAGCCTGCGGCTATGTATTGATTATCGCCTCTTAAACAAAAAGACGGTACCTGATCGACACCCACTACCCAGAATAAAGGACTTGACCGACACCCTTGGAGGAAATGCATGGTTTAGTATTCTAGACCAGGGCAAAGCCTATCACCAAGGTTTTGTTGCAGAGAAGTCGCGCCAATTCACCGCCTTTACCACCCCGTGGGGACTCTATGAGTGGGTTCGAATCCCATTTGGGCTTTCGAACGCCCCTGCAACATTTCAGCGGAGTATGGAGGAAATGTTAGGACCACTTCGAGATGAGTGCTGCATTCCATATCTAGATGATGTACTTTGCTATTCCAAGTCATTTATGGAACATGTTGAAGCACTCCGCCAGGTCCTACAGGCCCTCCAACGTCATGGAGTGAAACTGAGAGCTGAAAAATGTGAACTGTTCAAGTCAGAAGTTCGATATGTGGGTCGTCTTGTGTCTGCCGAAGGGGTCAAAGTAGATCCCCATGATTTGGAAGCGATCCACACATTGACTAAAAAGCAACCAACGACAGTCGGAGAGGTTAGGAGATTGGCTGGATTTCTTGGCTATTACCGCTCATATATCCAGGATTTTTCCCGGATTGCTAAACCGATCTATGAGCTGCTCCAGAATAAATCAGGTACAGCTCAGACTTCAGCCCGGAGTGGGAAGGCCAAACAACCCCAACTATCTTCCAGAGCGCCAGTTAACTGGACCACCAAACACCAGGAAGCTCTTGAACAGCTAATTAGTGTCCTAACAAATCCACCTGTTCTGGCATATCCGGATTTTAGTCTACCATTTGTCCTGCATACCGATGCATCAGACCAGGGGTTGGGAGCCATTTTGTACCAACAGCAGAATGAGAAACTGAGAGTGATTGGGTACGGTTCCAGGACACTTACACCAGCCGAACGCAATTACCATCTGCACAGTGGGAAACTCGAGTTTCTTGCATTGAAATGGGCCGTGTGTGAGAAATTCCGTGATTACCTGTACTATGCCCCTCACTTTACGGTGTACACAGACAACAACCCGTTGACCTACATTTTAAGTACAGCCAAACTTAATGCAGTTGGTCATAGGTGGGTGGGTGAACTCTCAGATTTTCGGTTCGACATTAGATACCGGCCTGGGAAGTCCAATATAGATGCTGATACACTGTCTCGTTTTCCTCTTGATATGGAGACGTATGGGAAGACTTGCACTGAGGATTTCCCAGATGAAGCGGTGTGTGCAACATGGGATGGGAGTCAAGCAGCTTGGCGCAAAGATGTAGCATGGGTGGCAGCACTCATTACTTCTTCCAAAGGTTCTGACCAACAACCCCATTCTGATCTCCCGACCATAAGCCATGAGGATCTTGTCAAGGCACAAAAAGAGGATTCAGCCATAGGCCAGGTCAGAGAAATGAAAGCATCCAACATTACATTAACAGAGGGAATACGTAAAACAGTTGGCAGAGACACTCAGAAATTGCTGCATGAATGGAGTAAACTCTGTTTGGAAAACAACTTCCTTTACAGATTCGCTGGAGAGAAAAAACAACTTGTCCTTCCTACCAAGTATCGACCATTAGCCCTGAAACATCTGCACAATGAGATGAGCCACGTGGGCACAGAGAAAGTGCTTCATTTGGCAAGGGACAGGTTTTACTGGCCCTTCATGGCTAAAGAAATTGAAGAATATGTCACTCAAAAGTGTTTGTGCATCAAAGCCAAGAAACCTGTCACATATGACCGGGCACCTATGTGCAGTATCACTTCCAGTTTCCCTCTAGAGCTGGTGTGTATTGATTATCTGCATAATATAAATCTGCCTGTTGACTGTGGGCGCACACTGCATGTCATCTGTATTCTGTGTGGATCGCGCGTCTTGCATTCAGAAGTGGGTCTGCGCGGCTCAATAGATCCGGGGCTGACACTATGATCAAAGGCGAGTCAATTTAATTCGCCAAACCGCGTTTGTGTGTTTTCTGAATGCTTGTTGGAGGCTTGAACACGCATAATGAAAGCCGGACCGACCTGTCTTATGAATGGACACTTCCTGCTCGCGGTGGCAGGAAACGTAGCCTTATATGGTGTTTTGAGGGGTGGGAATTATGTAAATTACCTCTCCGCGTGCACGCGCAGGTGAATAGAACAGGTGGAATTCATTATATGTACGCACCGCATTTACACACTTTTCCTGAGGATAGGAGGGTTTGTTGAATCTGACGTGGCATGTTCGTACGAACGCTTCGTACGAACAAAAGTAGGAGAAATTTAGGATAAAAATACGAACATGTTCGTGCATGAGGGCCAATGGATGCAAAATTTTACTGCAGAGAAACCACACACTGTAGTGTCAATGTTAAGAATGTATTTGATTTGTCCAAACACTGGAATGCTTTCCTCATGTAAAAGGTTTTTCTCTCTGCACTTAAGAACAAATTTGAACAGATTATCTCGGAATTCCTCCAGTAGTTTATCTAAATTTGGCTCAACTATTTGATGATCAGGACATGCATCTAATTCAGAATCTTGTTGCTCACAGTATAAGTTGTGCTGCACCGCATTGGCATCCTCACCGTGCCCCTCAGTGTCAGAAGACTGAAAGACTTTGCATTTATGCTTCCTGTACACGTTTCCTAAAAGAATGGAACTGGGAAAAAGTTGCCTGGCATTCACTTATACCACAGGTGATACTGAAACGTGGTTCATGGGCATGAACAAGCCCAACGTGCTGGATTAACTTAACTAGAGTAAAGGTCCTTCGCATGCATTTGGGGCACTGGTATAATTGAGGCATGATGATCTATCACAGATTGTTAATGACTCTGAGTACAGTTATAGGCAAAGTCTTGTCTCCCTTTTCCACAATGCTGACAATGCGCCTCTGAAGAAAGGTCAGGGTGTTTTTCAGGTGTGGTGGGTATTCAATGTTGAAAACGTAGTACATACTGAAGGCTGTTATAAAGGCTTCATCAAGATCTGTGCAGTGGCACACATCTACTCCATCTACTTTCATCACACTGGGCCCAGCACTGGTCATCGCCATCTTCCACTCGTTATTCCTCAGCTGAATGGTTGGATAGGGTGTAGCAGCGTCTTTCTATATAAATTACAAAAATAAACAAATATCAAACCAAGCAGCAAAAGATAATGTACCAATTAGTTTAAAAATAATTTAAAGACAGTGTTTAGTTACAATTTTAAAATATTAAGTAATACAACTTTAAGCATATTAAATAGGTTTCCCGCAGAAAACTGGCAACGACTGGTGAGGGTGTGTGCGTTAAGGGACTGTAATATTTTGATGACCGGCATGGTTATATTGAGCAAAATATTAAACAACAACAAATAGCCAAAATAATTTGTTACTCATACACCCTTAGTCATTTTCCTTTTCCTCTTCACTTATTTGAACAAGATTTTACGACATTCCAGATGCCTACCTCTCCCAAAGTGATGTAGTGTTCAATCTTCTCTCTGAAGATGGATGGCAAAACAGTCCAGCCCTTAAGTCGATTCCTGAAATGCAAAAAAAAAAAAAGACAAAAGATCACAGATTACAGAGTGTAACTACAGATCTACTTTCACATTCATTAGCAAAATGACTGTGACTACCTGGTAGGTCTTCAGCCAAGGCATCCTTTCTTGCATCATTGTACTGTTTTGCCGGCACAGACTTTCCCTGTGCAAGCTTAAGCACATTTGGCAACACACTGACAAATCCTTCTTTGAAACGATGACAGAAGGCAAATGTTGAAGGGTGAAGTCTGTCAACCTCTTCAATACACTGTAGAATACACAAACACATTATCAGTTATTATTGTTAAAGGCAACGATAGGTCTTACATTAAAGCGGTCACATTTTCACACAATGTCCAAAATTACATAGACAAGCTCACATTAGGGATGGAACAACTATCACTTATCTCTATGGTGGCTGTGGAAGAGTGGTTAGCACAGTTGTTCCTCTAATGCAAGAGTTGGAGGTTTGATTCCCCATTATTATGACACGTCGAAGTGTCCCTGTGCAAGACACTGAACCCTTTTTGCCTCTGATGTGTGTCCCATCAGTGTATGAATGTGATTTAAAGCACTGATTAGTCTCTATAGATTGATTTACTTGTATTAGCTTTGTAGAGAGTAGTAAATGTATGTGTGAATGAGTAAATGAGGGCACAGATTGTAGTATAAAGTGCTTTCAGTATTTTGGTTGGTTAGAATGGTGCTATACAAGTACAGTCCATTTACCATTTAGCTATACTTACTATAGTAGGCATCTTTAAGAAAGGATATTTGTTGAGTACTTCTTCAATTAGCATCCCTTCCATGATTTCACGTCGTCTCCAGGAGAATGTTCGAGCCATGCGGTCCTTAACAGTGGTCATATCTGGATGCATCTTCTGATATTCAGTCTGGAGCACATTCACATGGGCTTCAACAGATGCAGAATCTTCCCCAACACAAATTTCCTTTGGGATAAAGAGACAGTGGCTGGTAATAACTTAATGTATAACATTTGAAACATTTCAAGACTCGTTTATTTATTTTTTATCAAAACATGAAAAATAAACAATACATGGAAATAAACTTACAAATGATTGACTCAACGAGTTGCGAGACACATTTGAAGATGTGTTGGTAGACTTGGACTGCTTTGTATGGCTGAACTTCTTCAACTTTCTGACTTCAGTGTCACTAACAAGTGGTGCACGTTCTGCTTTAAATTTTCTCTTCAATGACATGTGCCAGGTGTGCTAGGATTTTTTTTTTTAGAAAACATTTAATATAATTTAAGTAACAAATACTGTAAAGATATATGCATGCATGTTAATACAAATACGTTTCATAGTGAAAAGCTTGAATAGTCAACTGGACTGGGTTGATAGAGGTTTAGCTTCTAATCACAGAAGCATCAGTACACTAGTTCAGTCTTCAAAAAGAAGGTCTAACATTAACACCAGCTGGATTATAAGTGAGCCACGCTCCTCCTGATTACAAAAAAGTACCAATTAATTTAAAAAAGGAGAACTTTACTTCATGTTTTATAGTTTGATTGGTCTTCATATTTATTTGTCCATCTTTGTTCCAATAATTATGTATTTAGCACATAATTTTCAATTTACAGTTTTTAAACATATATTTTTGGTTTTTCCCTTTACTTGTAGATGCATTTGTATCTCTTTTTAAATTGGTGCATTAAGTGTATTTATTTATTGGTCCATGTCAGTTTCAGTTCTCCATAATTAACCCTGTTCAGCTGAATACCACCTGGATGATGGAGAGCCTTTACAGACATATACTGTATACATAAATGCAGGCCAACAATTAGAAAGACTTACATAGCCATTCCCCTCCATGTCTCTCAGGAAAGGGTATTTCATGACCAGAGCCTTGGCAACTTGAGTGTACTCCACATTGGTTGGATATCTATCTCAAATACAGAAATATGTTATTTTTGTTTTCTTTAAACACAAATATAAGACAACAATAGTATACAGAAATGTTATTTACAGGTTGTATTCTGCCATCATTTCAGACAGTACTCTGACTATTTTATTGCGGAGTTTGGGGACTCTGTGACATGGTTCTTTTGCATCCAGTTTCATCTGGACATCATTGGGAAATGCTGGAATGATGGTCACAACAGGTAGTCTCCTGTGAGCCACTTCGCCACTGAAAGGAAAAATGAAAGTCATCCTTTCCCTAATTTTGGCTATAAAACAGATCACTGAATCAAATCTTTAAAAAAAAAATAGAAAAATGTTGTATTACTCTTTTAAATTATGCTGTATATATTGTTACTTTCAGTTCTATTTACAAACAATTAACAATTTCATAATTAATCATGTATAATGAATACATTTATTGACCCATTCACTATTCTGCTTAAAAGCTGTCCATTAAATTTGACCAGAAAACAAAGTTAAGAATAAAGAAATTAAAATAATCCCAGCCAATGTCCAGTTAAATGAAATGAAAAGAAGAACTGCAATATGCAAATGAGTGAGTAACCCCCACAATAAAGCAAATGTGTACAATAACTCCAGGGAACTCCCCTTTACTCCCTTAATTACAGAAATACATCTCAGCATTATCTATTGAATCTACGTTATATACAAACAGAATTTAAAAAATCAAGGTGTATTTTTTATATTATTTTACATTAGGCATTGGACAAGATATCTGAACACATTCATTCACAGCCAGTTTTGAGATGATACACTTGCCTTGCATCAGTAGATGGCATATGCTGGAGCTCTATTGTAGATGTAGATGGACAAACCTCCACTGGTACTGGCTCCAAGGTAATGGTGGTCTCACCTTCCTTGTACTGGCGCACGAATTGTTGAAATTGGACTTGCTTTTTAAATGAACCATCAAATAGGTATCCAACCATGGCTTCTGTTAGTCCATAATCCACAGTTTCTCCGTCGACTTCATTTTCTACAAAGAAGCACAAACAAACATTGTCACCTTGCTGTGCAATTTCTCAATTATACCTTAAAAAGCTATTTCTTACATTAGCAAGATTGCTGAGTGTGGTTTTACATTACAAGCAGAAAATAGAACGCATATTTTGTTTGAAACTGCCGTCAGATTGTTGGTTCTGAGGGTTCTGGGTTGTGACCAAGTTAGTTTGGACTCGGTTTTGATCGATGCCCGTTTTGTTTCAACGATTTAAAATTGCTGTTCTTACTGAGGAAGCTCAGTTACCTGTCTTGTGTGGTGCCGCAATATTCCAGAAATTTTTGCTATGGTTGTGGAGCGTTTATGAGCTGTAAAGTGTCCGTAAAGTTGTGTTCTGCTGTGCTAAGCTAACGTTACATTTACGTGTCAATCACGTCTGTTTACGAGCTGTGATTGGATGAAACAAGAAGCTGGATGAAACGAGAGCTGTGATTTGTCAGTTACACACTCGTATCTGTAAGGCGAGCGCTGATTCGCCGAAAGTGGTGACACAGGCCGTTACGACCAGCCCACTTTTGTCGTCATTTCCAGGCGCTGCATTGGGTCGAAGTACAGTTTGAACCCACAAGAAAAACGGAGATTTCTCTAAAGTTTAGAAAACTAAATAAAAGCCATCTAAACTGTCTAACCACATCGACTTGTCTCTTAAAAGAACGCGATTCAAGCGGTTATCACATCCCGACTAAAAACTAATTCTAAAATGTTGATTTTGACCTAATTGTTAGATGCTACACGCAAGCTAACATTTAGTTTCTCAGGATCCTGAGAGCTTATTTCTTTGCTGAGAAAAAATATATTTCTTAGCTGACTTTATAGCACTAGGTTTTTCTGAGCTTAACCGTTTCATGAAATGGTCAAATCTGCTGGATTTAAAAAAGTAGTTTGCCATTTGCACGTTAGCATTAGCTTCCTAGCTTTGCTAAGACATAAGCGCTTTTGAAATTGCGGTTAATCTTAAATTAATAGACTGTGTTAGATTATGGACAAATCAAATAGGTCATTACTTACCCTTGAATCTTCTTGCCTCTTCTTCATTAATTTTGATTTCAGCTTCAGATATTTTTTTAACCAGTTCTTCGGTGGACAGGCTGCGTAAAACCGGGCAGTCCGCCATTTTACATTTCTGGCGCCTTTTCTGTCTAGGAGGAAATACCCCTCCCAACACTGACTCCTACTGGTACAATTTTGTACCATTTGCTCTGATCAGTGATTTTGTACCTCTGAAGGTCCACAGTAAATCACCCCAAGGGTCCATCTCTGTACTACAAGGTACTTTCCCGATAAAAGTACCTTTTAGGTACAAAAGTTGACCTCTATTTTTTTGTGTGTGGTTTGAGAATTCATTTAACTTCAGAGAGAGAAAAAAAAATGTCTTCAATATACTTGCCATTTAAAATAGTCTGCAGTGCAACATTGACCCATAATTCACGCACAGTGTACAGTTGTTTTTGTTTTTTATTTGTTTTGTTTTGTTGGTAACTTATGTTAAGGATGTTTTAAACAACTTATGCATAACTAATAATTTTCATTTAATTTTCAATTTAAATTAAGTGCTATCCTATTTCATGTTTTTTTTAACATATTTTTGAAAAGGAGGCTATAAATAACATAATTTATTTACAGTCAAACATACACGCCCAATCATTTTACTGTCATGTAGAAATTACAATTTTATAACGCTGCTTTCCAAAATAGAAAATGTGACACCCAAAATCAGGAAAATATTTAAAAAAAATAAGTGAATGGAACATACTTGTGGTATATAAACTGTGAACATATTCTGTAGAGTCACTACAGTATTATACAAAAAAAAAAAGCTAGAATAAATCAAATATACATTATAAAAGAGATAACGGGTAAACAAAGCAAGATAACATGTTTTTTTTATTAATTTACTATTTTATTATTATTATTATTATTATTATTATTATTATTATTATTATTATTATTATTATTATTATTATTATCATTATTATTATTATTATTATTATTATTATTATTATTATTATTATTATTATTATTATTATTATTATTATTATTATTATTATTAAATCCCATTTTTTCCCACTTCAGATATGTGTTTTTCCACACTGGCCTTATGTATCACAGCAACGTGTGCACCGCGGCATAAACCAGTCATACCACGTGGTGCTGTGAAGTACTTGTTAGCACACATTTATCTTCTAAATGTGTTGATTCACATGGACACATTACTCCAGTGAAGCCCATCGGTTCAGAGTCTGATGCTTAAGAGAATGAACCATCCACAGCACCAAATTGCTTAAGTGATGTACTTACATGTCAAAGAACCACAAACTCTCCCTTTTAGAGCTGTAATGACCGTATTTTAGTTTCTGTGTTTTCACCAGAGTGGTATCTTAAAAGCATAGAAACATGATTTCTTTAGAAGTAGCAGACTGTGGTGTTGTACAGTGTAGTATCTTTAATTGCTTTGCAGTTCTCCCTTGTTAGACAATCATGTGCTTGTGTGAGAGCCTACAATTTTGCCTTCCTGTGATACTACCTTGTTCAAACCATTGAATACAGCATCTGTGTTGTTGTCCAAGCTTCACTAAGCAATTTAAAAAAATAATCAATGAATTTCTCCACTGTTTCTTACATTTCTGCGCAGTTCTGTTTTTATTCATTCAACCTTTATTTATACCGGCTAGCCTCGTTGAGTCACGGGGACTCATTTTAGGTAACCTTAAAACATAGAAAAAAATTTTCCTTCTATATTATGCAATTTTTAAACTTTGTTATTATTATTATTATTATTATTATTATTATTATTATTATTATTATTATTATTATTATTATTATTATCTATTCAGCCCGTGCACAGTTGTGTATGTTTAAGGAAATTTGAGGCTTCCATAAACCTCCATGGCTGCATATGACCATCTGCAATTGATGCAACTTGGCTAATAGTGATCAAACTGTTGAGAGGTGCATTTTCATAATCCAATAATCTAAAATACTGTATTGTTTAGTAAGTTTGTACTTCTATGTTTATTCTTTGTTTCTTTCTTGTGTTTTTCTGAATAAATTCATGTTGTTTTTGATATAAAGTTGTACGAAGAAAGACAAGTTATTTTTTTCTTCTTCTAATGTTAGTTATAATTGGTGCATGGAAAAGGTTAATTATGGTGATAACAAACTTACAAATGTCGTTTGTAAAATCTCCAGCGAGAACTGAAGATCACAGCATAATAACACCAACAGGTCCACATCATCTGCAAATAGCAGAGATGGAATTGTGAGGCCACCAACCTGTTCTTCCTTCGCCTCCAGGCTGCACCGAACAATTCTGCCCATTAAAGTTATGAACAGAATTGGTGACAGCGGGCAGTCCTGACGGAGTCCAACTCCTGCTCTGAAGGGTTCTAACTTACAGCCCACAATGTGAAACTCTTGCATCGCTTGTATAGGGACCGAACAACCCATGGTAATGGACCCTCAATCCCACAGTTTACCCCAAGGAACACGATCGATTACCCTTTCCATGTCCAAAAAGCACATGTAGACTGCATGGGCAACTCCCATGGCCCCTCACTGACCCTAGTGAGGGTAAAGAGCTGGTCCAATGTTCCATGGCCAGGATGGGATCCACATTGTTGCCTTTGTACTTGCTCATGATGGGAGACTGTGACAAAGTGAAGACTTAAGCAATCTGCTGACTTTTTAGATACAATAAAATTAAAATAAATAAAACAACTGACTTTTTATGTATGTGCATGTTTCTGTTCAGTGCCCTGAGATGACTTATGTTGGGACTTGGTGCTATATAAATTGAATTGACTTGAATTGAATTGTTTCTCCTGGATCTGAGGCTCGGCTAACGATCAGACTCCCAACACCTGCTGTTTTACTACTTTTGCAGTCAAAATTTTGTTTTTGATGAAAAGGTGAACATTCGGTATAATCTGCACTTGTTACCTATATTTGTGGATTGCATATAGGATGAAAATTATATAACCTGTCAAATGTTTATTTTTTATTTTATTTTTTATATAAACTTAAAGAGCGACAAAACCCAAATTTAACTTTTTTTAGCTGATAAACTCCCCAGAATGTGTTTAAAATGTTTCAGAGCACTATTTCTGTGTTAATTTTCATGAAATTGTTCGTATTAGTTAAAATCGGCAATATTTGGTCTAAAAACGAGTATCTGTAGTCCTATGGGTTGAGCTGTGGTATTGCACCCTGATTTTCTCATTAGTTTACGTTTCGCACAGTCATTAATTTTCGCACGATGACGTCACAGCCTCTGCTGCCTCAGTATAAAAGTGGAGCCACTCCCCCGAGAAGGTCACTCCCAGGTCACTCCCCTCTCCAGAGTTCAGGGGTTGGATTAGCAACATAGCATTAGCATAGAAGAGCCACGATGTTCCAAGAAAGCTCTTCAAACTGATGTTCACCCACACTTACACCATCAGGTTACAATCCGTTTGGAGGTGAGTACCATTTTACACCTTTCATTCCATAATTTATCTTTTGAGTACATGACGTGTTTCTTCATGTGCTGTGTTTGTGACCTGCAGCTTTGCTTCGGTGTGGCCCCACAAGGTCGTGGCGTTTTTATCTGTTGCTGATCAACGTTAGTTTGTGGTTGTGTTTAAATGCTCAAAATCTAGTGTTTCTTATGAACACCGCAGAGTGTGTGAACTCTTATGAACTCTGATAAAGAAGACCGTGACATAAAAAAACAATGGAGACTAGCTGGCGCTAATTTTAGCTGTTGTACTAGTTACGATGTTTTAGACACGGTGTACTTTTGCTGCAAATAATAATGTTGTGCATCAAAGGTATTTATAAAATAATGTGTACTTGTGAATGAGTATCATGGGCAGCAGCAGTATTTATTTTGCACTGGGTCATCTGTTTAACAGATCAACAAAGTGAAAACAAGTACAGTATGCTTGTTTGTAAGGTGATTAAAATGTGTTCTTTTTTTATTTCCATGAGGCGTTCCACATCCAGGGAATCTGAGCCGTGCTTCACAGACATCAAGCATCAAGGAGACATGTTGACATGTCACTTTGGAGGTGACATGAGAACTGATTCACCAGGTACATGTATTCATGTTTTATTTATTACTTTTGTACCCTAACCTCTGTCTGCAGGTATTAATATTATTATTTAATTATGTTTTTATTATTTTATTTATTACTTTTATTATGGCGGACATTTATATAAAAAAAGTTTAAAAAAAGTTTATGCAACATTAATTCTTGTTTATTTGTTCATTGCTACCTGTCCCAACATTTTGGGGATTTGTTGACTGTGAAATTTTGAATCAACATCTTTCTCCATTAAAATGTTACATTTACTCAGATTAAACTTTTGATCTTTTCTCTTTTCAGGACTGCAAATATCCAGGGTCGGGATGGAGTGAGGGAAGTCGACCGCTGCATCGTGTCCCAGATTTGTCCTCATGCATGAGGGAAAAAATAAATAAACAAATTGATTACAAAAACTAGTTGTCTATGATTCATTTTATTAACAGTAAGTTACTTCAAAACAACAAAAGGTTCTGAAAACACATGGGACACCACCCCAGCTCCTCTGTTTGGACGCAGTGGACAGCAGAACGAGGAGTCCCAACCACCTTCAGGATGCCCCACCTTCCAGCCAGAAACGAACACCAGGGTCTCAGCTGTACCAACATTGTCGTGGATGCAGGTCTCAGGAGATGAAGCTCTGGCCGAGACTCTGCATCATCTTCTTGGTTAAAGTAATCCTGGCTGCAATTACTCTGTGTGGCTGCTGGGTGCTTTGAGTCATCACAGTTATCTGAAAAGAACATTTTAAAGGATACACAGTACATGTATTGTTAAATTTATTGCAATTGGTTTGGTTTGCATTAAGAAATATTTTCTCATTAATCTTCAGCTGTGCTGTGCCCAGTTTTGATTAGCTGACACATAGCTTAAACAAATACTGTATATACATGTCCTAACAAATATATATTGTACAAGCTTATAGAATGTTTCTAAACACGGATACAGTATTTGGAAACCAAATAAAAGATTTTACCACTGTTTGGTGCTAATTAATAGTCAATTCAAAAAACAATGTGTGTTTAGTTCTGGGTTGCATAACAAAAATAAGCCAAAGCGTCAAACCCTACCCTATAGAGGGTAGGAAAAATCAATATTTTATAATAAAATTTATTATGAAACGTTACTTTTGTAATGTGCTAAGTAATAAGATGTGGCAAATTAAAATGACAAAAACACAGCTGTACACCGCATGCCATGCAGCTAAACAGGTTTTTAATGTGTTCTGTGTTCAGAAGCATACGCATAAGCTGTGTGTGTGTGATTAAATGCACGCAACAACATTTTACAACTGTTATTTTGGTAAAAGTTTAGGTATTACTGAAGACGCGACTATCCGCCATTTTGAAATCTAATCTTGGGGAGGGGTGGGAGTTTACCACTAGAGGGGGCGTGAACACAGGACAACCTCAACCTCCTCCCCTGCTCGACTCTCGACACGCCTATTTTGAGGGAAAATTTCAAACTGCTTCGGGGGAGGAGTTACCGATCCACAGGGTGTGGAGTCGCTCTTTAAGGTGATGTGTTTGCTGTGATACCCAACCAAATAATGACTGACAGTAACTTGAGAGCATCATAACATTGAAGGAGGACTCAACCTATTAACAATTAGGAGGAACGTTCCTTCTGTCATCAAATATAACATTAATTTCAGATTCATGAAGACCTCCACAGATGGAGGAGAGAAGTAAAAAAAAAGGACTCTGGAAAGGAAGCAGTCGGGCTTTGGTTGCAGTTCTCGTTAAACTCATATTTTCACGATGCCTTAACTCCATCTCCAGATGCTGCATAGTGCATCTTTAATCAGTTCATGTCTGCTTTGACACCTCCATGTCACTAGAACATGCCTCTCTGCTGCTGAAGAATAGTTATCTGGAAGTGACTTGATGGAGGCTTTTACAGCTTTAAACATTACTGTACAGAACCAATCCAAGCTTTTTAAATTAAATGCATGTTTGTTTGTTTTTTGTTTTTGAGTGCACACATAAGAAAAGGACATTGTGTGGCAGATGCATCGCCAGCTGTCTTTAATGCAATTCAAGGCTTGAAATTACACTGTATATATGTGCTCCTGCGTTGATTGCCAAAGATAAGCCTATTGGTGCTAACAAGCATGAAGTCAAACTGCCAGCTTGAGAAAAAGTCATTTCCCCCTCCTCTTGTCCTCATCTCTCAGGAAACCTTGACATTTTCCAGCACAGAAATGTGAAGTATTTCTTAAGTCCTTTCACGCCTCAGTAGACAAATTGGATCAACCTATTGGTTAACCTTCACAAGAAGAAGAGATAATACTTGAGCACATATATATATATATATATATATATATA
>JBBPBX010017383.1:28655-46920 GCA_038048925.1 Garcialebias charrua
ATATATATTAATATATATATATATTTTAGCATAATATTCTATCCCCAGAATATCAACAGACTGTTCTTAACACAGCCCTAAGCAAAAGCAGATTTAGCTTTTGTTTAAATCATGATTGTCAATAAATATGTACAAGTTCATTCTTACCACTGGTATTTATGTGTTTAGTAGGTGTTGGATTATCTTAAAACTTTAGCATTTTTTTATGTTTAGTTAATGTTGATTACTGTACTATTTTATATATAATCCTCTAGATATGAGTATGATTTTGAAAACAGCATGTGGCATGAACATACGGATGACACACACAGGCATGTGCCTGTCGTTGGGTCTGTTTGTGCATCTTGTGCCCAGTTACAAATTATGTCACTGCATGTATGTATTTGTTAGATAATCCTGATAGGTGTCACTGCCATGCCTGATTAAAAACACAAGGAGATATGTTCTGAATTTAGCAGGAACAAAAAAAAAAAAATAGAAAAAAAAAAAGTCTTGCAAACCTCACCTCCCCAAAATAAGGTAGGTGGCATGTTGTTGTACACAGCCACACCGTTCTCCTGAGCCGCCTTGACGCACACACCACCGCATCATAAATCTTCTGCACTGCCTGCAGCTGAATCCACCAAGCTTCTTTTTTTCTTTTTTTTTTCAATTCTGATACGGAGGTTCAGTGACTGGAATCCGTAGTGGGATAAAATGAGTAATTGTCATGTCAGCGTGACTTGATGCATCATGCTAAAATGATTATGCATACCACTATCAGGTAAATTGTGACGATCTGTCTCTAAAAGCCTTCACTCAGCAAGCTGCGGTTGTGTACCGGTAGTTGACTTGTAGCTCAGCTCTAAATATTGCAAACTAGATTTACTGTTTTACCCGAGACAGATAGCCTAAGAATATATGCATTTTTTATGTTTGTGCGTGTGTGTATTATTGCTCTTGAATGTTACAGTTTAGTTGTTAAAAGTTCAGAAAAATACAATTTAATGAGCGTACTTCAAACATTGCTTCAGTAGTTTTATTTTTATTCTGTTAATTGAATGTGCTAAAGTTAAACTTGAACAAGCTGTTCTTTTGAAAATTAACATCCAGAGCAGTTTTACTCAGGTAAACATCATGAAGACTATGTTATTTGATTTTTTTTATTTATTCTCTTTATTTCCAGTTTTTTTTAATAAAACTAAAATGTATTTGAGTCGATGCTTCTGAAAATACTCTTTACAAAAGCCTGCACTGAACCCATTTTAACAACATGTCCAAACTCGTCCTTCGTTATTTTATCAGTTGTTTTATCAAATTTGTTTTCAAAACAAATTAATTAAAAGCATGTTCATCAAATCTGAATAAACTGTACCTGTGAGTAAGTGTTGTGCCTCATGACATTTTCTAAGTAACTGATAAAAGAAGCAAAACAACAACATAATGTAGTTTTTGTGTTGATTAACAGATGGCCACACTTTTACGCTAATATTATTCCCTTATCTTTCATGAATGTATTACAAAGCTCAGTGACTGAGCCTGAGGACTGTGCAGGTTCATGTTTTGCTAAAGGGTAAAAAACAAATTGAACTGGATCACAAAATCCACAATAGATATCTTACCCCTGTACCATTTCATCCAATCTATCACTGTTGGGATCGGTTTTAATCAGAGGACACCAAACACGTCCACGTTGATGACAGAACTGGCGGAGCACAACTTGACACAAAAAGAAAACAAGGTTCACATTCAGTGTTTTTATTTATTCATTAAAAACCTGAAGCAGGAAGTTGGAAAACACATTAAGTAGTTGGTGTTGTGAACTGAGATTGATGATGCCGAACCATAAAAACAAGCTGCACCTCTCTTTTATCGCATGTCAAATGCACACATCACTGCTGCAGTTGTATGGCAACTGTTGGGTGACTCTCCTCCAACTCATTACCAAAGCTCCACCTGTGACTTCCACCTGGATACACCATCCGCTCCAATTTCCAATGCAGCCTCCCCACCTGGAGTGTGAAACACCCACTAGGCTTCCCCCCTGAGGCAAATTCAGCATGCCTCTTGGTATACACCCAAACAAAAACATGTTGCTTTTTCAGATAGCACATGCCTAGTTTGGCTCTAGATTTTAATATTTTCATAATATCCCCACTTTCAGAGTTTTCTGACTTCAGATTGGCTATTCAAAAACAAAATACAATTCAAAAACAATTTAGTTTTTGTCAGGGTGACACTTTTTTCTTTTCCCCAACTATAAAGCAAGGCTTGTGATCATTTTGTCTGAGAAGTGATGAGTGTCTATTATCTTTTTGAAAATTGTTGTTTATTAAAAATAAATAAAATACAGGGAATGACTCTCTTCTCTCTACATCACAACAGCAATTTTCCTGGGCTCGTTCCGCCTGCCTTATGAAGAGATACGTGACATTGTGCTGCAGGTAGACGAGGAAAGACTTAGCGAATCACTTATTCAGGTAAGACAGGTGTTTGCTGTAGTGTGTTAGCATTTTTACTCACAAACACAGATGCACTCTGATACACACAACTTTTTTTAACACACACTATAATGTGAGATTGTTCTTTCTTGCGTATGGGTTTGTGTGGTTAATGAGAATGAACAGGAAACGCAATTAATTATCCCATGTTTTCATCCGAGTAGATAATTTTGAGTAAATATAGCTGATAGATTTATAACACCTGCTATGTTTTTTTTTTTGTTTTTTTTTTGGCACATGATAGTCTTTCCGTCCTCCTGTAGACTGCAGAGACCCTCTATTCATCCTTTTATAATGAATGAAGGACAAAGCTTGGCAAAGTCATTTCAACTCCACCCTCCTCTTCTCTTGCTTTTGTCTTAAACCATGATTGATGAGCTTCTTAAATGCTACTTGTTTTTTGTTTTCATTTTATCATATTTGTGTGCGTGTGTCAGTAAGCATTAATTGAAAACTGGGCGGGAGAATCCGAGGTTGAAGATGCATTATTGGGTAACGTTGAACTAAATCTTTCTTGTGCTGTATTCGTGACTGACGTAGTCTTGTTGTCTTCTGTTTCATTTCATCAGTAGGAGGTGTAGACCTCAGGGGTGTATTGCAAATTGAAGATTTGATTTTAATAAAATCTTGGCAGTGACGCATTGTGCTATGTGCATGAGTGTGCACAATGCTTTTTTTTATTATTATTTTTTTACAACAAGCAGTGGGAATCTTAAAGTGTTGATTCCACATCTAAAGGTCTTAGAAAAACATGTTTAATCTCTTCCATTATATTCCCCACATTCATTCCCACATAACCCATGGATAAAGACTAATATAGCTTGTTACAAAGAACATAAGGTCGTTGTTGTTGTTATTGTTGCCTTTAATTGCCGAGTGTTTTCACACGAACATGCCGGTTAAACTGTAAATAAAATAAACAAAAATGCCAATACTTAGTATTGCAAAATTCAAATAAACACAAACTTAAACATAGACTTAAGAACTAGAATAGATTAGAATAGATTAATTGAATAAAATAAAATCGATTAAATATATTAATTTGATTGAATAGATTAAACATATACTTAAGAACTAGAATAGATTTAACCAACCAGTTATAAACATCAGCATTTAAATATCACAGTGCAGCAACAAAGCTATCATTTAGCTAACTAGCCTTTCATTTTATATTTTCTTTTTTATACAAGAAACATGTGTTTGCTATGTGTTCTTTTTTATAAAATGAATAAATAAATAAATAAATGAAATGAAAGTTAGCTAACTAGCTGCTACCCGTTAGCATCTTATTAGCTCTAAGCTAATTCACCAAAACCCACGCTTAGAACTACAAAATAACATATCTCTCACATCTTACAGCATTAAATATAACTTACCACGTTGGGCAATAATCATGAACACAAGTAAGATATGATTTTATGTTAGATTTGGCTTGTTATTTTCAGCTAACGGCTAAATAAAACCCACTTCCGGTCCGCCGTTGATTCACTTCCTGTTTAACCGTCAACTCACTTAAACAAAAAGTAAAGCTATAGAGCCCTCTAGTGGAAAATGGGAGGAGTGAATCCAACATCCCGGCCCCGATGACCTCGATAGACGGTCATCCGAGAAAATTGGTGAGCGACAAGCTAGAATTAAATAACCTTACTTAACTACTCAAATTTAACCTTGTAATAAGAAACCTTTCAAATGAAAATATCTGTTACATATTTTCATGGTGATAACTTGACTTAGAGTAATAATTAACAGTTTACAGTAATCGTGAACATGAAAATAAGAAAAATCATCTATAACATATGAAGAAAAGAAAACACACAAGCTGAAGGTAATTAGAGCCTACTCATCCATATTTCCTTCTAGCAAACATAGCTTGTGTATTGGACGGGTGTAAGTCCCTCTGTGAGTCTTTACTTGCACCGATCGCACTAGTCCATCTGCTCCGATGTGGACATCAGTGACCAAACCAAGAGGCCACTGACTGCAACATAGTGTCTGAAATAGTGTCTTTCCCCGTAGAATGAACGGGCCAACTAACCCCAAGGGGTCATAAACTGAACTTATTGTGCTTAGCATGCCTCTTTTTGTGCTGGGTTTGTCCTTGACCTTGATAATGAAGGTGATGCAGTCATCTGTTGTGTCCCAGAACACCCCCAGAGCTCTTTCCAATGATGGATCTCCATCCAGGTCCAACAATGGCACTTGATTTGCATGTTCCTCCTCTGGGATAGACTTCAGGACCTCTGTTGAATTGCTTGTCCATTTAGTCAAGCGAAACCCTCCTTGCTTGAGTAGGTCGATCAGCTGCGCTGCTAGACGGATGGCTTGTTGAGGTGAGTCTGAAGATTTCAGGCAATCATCTACATAAAAGTTTTGTTCTACAGTGGAGATGGTATCTGTGTCATACAGATGTGCATGATCTGATGCACATCTCCTCAATGCAAAACTTGCTGCGCTTGGAGACCATACTCCGCCAAAGAGGTGAGATGTCATACGGTAAGTAACTACCTCATTGTTAGGATCGTGGTCTTTCCACCACAGGAACCGTAACACATCTCTGTGTTCCGGAGTTACATGTATCTGATTGAACATTCCTTCAATGTCTGCCATTACAGCAACTGGACCTCGGCGGAAACGGATGAGCACATTTATTAATTTGTTTGTCAGATCTGGTCCCTTGTGGATGACGTCATTGAGAAATGTTCCATCGTACTTAGCTGCGCAATCAAAGACGACTCGAACCTTTCCAGGCTTGCGTGGATGAGTTACTGGGTGATGTGGGAGATACCACACTTTGCCATCAGTGCAGTCAAGCGAAGAGGCTGGGACCTCCTCTGCATATCCTTTATCGACGGTTGACTTCATTGCCTCCACGTACTTGTCTTTCAGGTCTGGGTCCTTTGTTAATCTGCGTTCCAGTAGTTGTAGTCTCTGTGTTGCTAAGTTGATATTATTAGGTAGTGTCACTGTTTCTTTCTTAAAAGGTATGTCTAAGGTGTAGTGTGAGCCTTCTTTGGAAAGCGAGTTTTCCCACAGTTTAGTCACCTTGTGGTCATTGATTGACAGACATTTTTCTTGAGTGGGGTCATCAGTGGGGTCATCAAGTTTCCAAAATCTTTCCACTTGTGTCTGCAGACTTTGATCTGACTTGAGGAAGTAGGCCTTAGCTTTCCTACCTTCTTTGTAATCGACGGGTCCATTTATGGCCCAGCCGAGTACTGTTCTGGTAGCGTAAGGGTCATTATCACCTCCCACGCGGTACTCTTCAACTCTGAGAAGACGTGGAGCATCTTGTCCAATGACGAGGTGCACATCATTGGCCTTGAGGCTGGGAATAGGGATGTCTGCTAAGTGATCCCATCTGGCTACCTCGTCAGGTGTCGCGAGACAGCTAAGTCCTATGTTTAATTTCTTAAGTGTTCTCACACCATTAAGCGTGTAGATGCTGTCATCGTGTAGAGAGCTAATCTCAAGATCTACACTTCTAGTAAATATTCCTTCTTGGCTACTTCCTACTGTATCAAGGTCTAACCTTGCAGGCTTGCCTTTGACCTTGAGTCTCTTGGTCAGTTCTTCTGACACTAAACTGGTGTTGGCTCCAGGATCGAGTAATGCATATGTGACAGAACTGATGTTTGTAGCTTTGCCCCTAACGACCACAGGAACAATAGGCAAACAAACTTTACCATTTGCAGCTCCAGCGAACCCACAGGTGACATTAGGTGATCTGGTAGTTTGTGTTTGTTGGGTAGTTTTATTGTCATCAGTGGTGTCCTGCCCTGCTGTAGCGTTCTGTCTGTTAGTGTGGTTAGGATGCAGCCATGTGTTATGTTTCTGTCCACAGCCAGGAACGTTGCACACCCAATTGCGCGTGCAAATCTCAGCGTTGTGACCCATCATAAAACAATTTTGACACAGGTTCTTTCCTTGAACGAACACAAGACGCTCTGGCACTGTTAGTGATCTGAAATCTGGGCACTGGTTTAAGAAATGGTGCTCTGAACATTTGAGACATTTTAAATAAGCTGGCTTCTTGGTACGTGTGGACTTATTCTCCTGGACTGCAGCTGCCTTGACAGTGGTGGGGTAGCTTTGATGATGTTTCTTAGAGACTTTGGTAGGTGATGTAAAGTTGTTTGGCTTCTCCTGCTTCTTGTAGCTAATTAACCCACCAAAGACTGGATCTGATCTCTTTTCAGCCTCTGTCTCCACAAAGCTGACGACGTCGTCGAGTTTCGGTAGACGTCCCTCCTTTGTGATGTCATGGTTTTTATTTAACCACTTGGCCCTGAGATCTGATGGCAGCTTGCTAATTATCTCAACTAATGTGCGGCGGCCACTAAGCTCTTCTTCACATTTCATGGCAGCAAGTGTGTCCTTACAGCCTCTTAGTTGGTCTGCGAAGTCTCTCAGTTGTGTACTGTCTCTGATCCAGGGGTCACCAACCTTTTTTAACCTGGGAGCTACTTCGTGGGTACGGAGTGATGCAAAGGGCACCAATTTGCTAAACTCTTCGGAAATAACAAATTTGCTCAGTTTGCCTCTTAATTATACATTATTAATGAATCATGATAATCATATGAAGATGCATCAGATTTCTTACAATCATCTGCAATGACAAGTTGGGAAACAGATATCAATATTCAAAACTTTATTAATCACAGTACCGTAATTGATACATTTTCAGATGATCACTTATCATATTTTATAGAAAAAATGTCAAATTTTCATAAGCCAATAACAAATCATTTTAACCACCATGTTGTAATGTACTATGTTTCAAAAAGTTGTAATGTTAAAGGACAATCAAATATTTATAAAAATCATATATTTCACAAATACCGGTACAGATTTTTAAGTAAATCTTGTAACATTTTGAACGAATTACTGAATCTGCTGCATTTTTAAGAAAATAATAACTTACATGTCATGAACACATGTTTAAATTGAACAAAATTCTTTAGTACCGGTACTTTAATTTATATTTGCCACGGCACTGCCATGTTGCCACTGACATCTGGTCCCTTTTAGTGGGAAGACTGGCATTGCATGCTTTTCACCAGTGCACTGTAATCTGGTGTGTAACTTGACACTGCAACTGTGAGTGACTCTTTCAGATGTTCATCAGTGAGGCGTGTTCTGTATTTGTTCTTAATGAAGTCCATGTCAGAAAATGCTGATTCACAGAGATAGGTTGAACCAAACAGGCTGGAAACCTTCATAGCTGCTGTGCATACACCACTGTATTTCTCTGTGTCTACAAGGGACCAAAAGTTTGGTGCATCCTTATGGGCTTTGAGGTGGAGGTCATTTTGCAGTGTTATGATTTCAATCTCCACCTGTCCAGCATCCAAGCTGAACATTGCACTAAGTTGCTCAGCAAAGCATGTCGTGTTTACATTAATGAAAGGATTGGAAATAAATGACACACATGTCTCAAGCTGATCAAGGCCACAAAACCTATTATTAAAATCCTGCCCAAGTCTGTTTATGACTTCACAGTACTTTTCTGCACCTTGCCAGATCCTGGTCCAGCTATTCAGCCAAGTTATCAGACAAAACTGACACACGTCTAGCCACCGTAGCTGCTCCCAGTTGAACGTCAGAGAGAGTGGAGATCAGCTCGGCTCCATTTTTTTCATCCTTGAGTACAGTACAGCGTTAGCAATAATAATCATAGCTTCTTTGACAACTTCTCCGTCTGAAAATGCCTTCTTCATCAGAAAATGTGTAGCTCTAAACGAGGCTTCCATTACTTTTTGTGACTTTTTGGTCGGTTTTGTGAAAAAAGACTGTTGCTTACCCAAAGCTGTCTTTAGTTCACGGGCTTTTTCTGTCCATAATGCGCTTCCCGTGGGTAGTTCTCATTGTAGCTTTTATGACTCGTAGTGAAGTGTCTCTCCACGTTGTGCCGCTTCGCCGTCGCCACAGTAAACCCGCAAATTAGACACACGCAGGCTCCTTTCACAGTTGTAAAAAAGAACTCCTCTTCCCATTCGTTGCGAAAATGATAAGTTTTCTTTCTTTTTTCTGCCATTTTGTAGCTGGGAAACTGCTTTTACCGATCTCCTCTGGCACCTGCTAGCAGCAAACTTTTCAGGACCACTGATTGGCTGGCTCGCGCAATACGATTGGTTCAAAGTTCACCAAAGCGTTAAAAAAAAAAGTAAAATAAACATATTTTTAAGAACATATTTTTTAAGATAGACATTTTAAAATACTGTATATATAAATACAAAAACGAATAACAACTGAAAAAAACGAAATTGTAAACGCAGCTTAGTAGTGAGTTGTGCTATTTTTAGAACAGGTCCGCGGGCACCACAAATGGTCCTTGCGGGCACGCGGGTGCCCGCGGGCACCGTGTTGGTGACCCCTGCTCTGATCTCTTTAAAGTTCAAAACCTTTTCAACCCAAGCTTGGGAGATGGAATGAGGATTTCCGAATCTTGATTTTAGTCGCTCAAGTGCTTCTTTGAAACCTGCGCTGGGACTGAGGTTGTATAGACAGTGACTAATAGCATCTCGAGCTTTTCCTTCTGTGTACTGGTGCAGACGAGTTAACTTTTCTTCAGGAGAAACAGACTCTTTGTCCACCATTGTGGTAAAAAGTCTCATGAACTTCCAATACTGGAGGGGGTCACCATCAAACTTGATCATATCTGTTGGTGGGAGCCTGAGAGAGTCTACTTGGGCTTGATACTGCTGCCTTGAAAACTCTAGCAGTTGTGAGATTGAATCATCTGCTATCTGAGATGTTGATGGTTGTATTATAGTAGGGATTTTTCCAGTTATAGGTGTAGAATGAAGATCTGCAGCTAGGGCTTGCATCTTTTGCTGATTATGTAGCATCTGTGCGTCCAGCTCAGCCTTGTGATGTATTCGCTGAAGTTCCAGCTCAAACTCCACCTTGTTGAGTCTAATTTGTAGCTCAAAGTTTTCCTTCTCTTTCTTCCTTAGGGCTTGGATTTTCTCCAGTTCTGCTGATGTGGAATTTTTATCTTTCATGTCAGCTGGTGGTTCACTAAATAAATCAACTTTAGTGACATCTGACTCATCATCAACATTTGGATGGACACCAGCTCCATCTTCCTCTTCTTGCAGCCAGGCTAGAGCCTCGTGACGCACATCATGAACGTTCATCAATATAAGCTTCTCATAAGCATCAGACTCTTCTTTGTCAATATCATCGGTGAGCTGAGTATGATAGCATCTATGAATTTCTCGAAGCTGTGCAAGTGCTAAGTCGAGGCTTTGCAGCACTGACCTTAATTCTTCTGGCTTATTTTCTCTGATTTTTTCATTTGCAGTTGTTATCATCTTAGTTACAGCTGCTTTAGCTTGTCCTCTCTTCCTCTTTAGTGTTGCAAGGTCTTCAGACATGGTTGCCTCGTGTTTAACTTTATGTTACAAAGAACATAAGGTCGTTGTTGTTGTTATTGTTGCCTTTAATTGCCGAGTGTTTTCACACGAACATGCCGGTTAAACTGTAAATAAAATAAACAAAAATGCCAATACTTAGTATTGCAAAATTCAAATAAACACAAACTTAAACATAGACTTAAGAACTAGAATAGATTAGAATAGATTAATTGAATAAAATAAAATCGATTAAATATATTAATTTGATTGAATAGATTAAACATATACTTAAGAACTAGAATAGATTTAACCAACCAGTTATAAACATCAGCATTTAAATATCACAGTGCAGCAACAAAGCTATCATTTAGCTAACTAGCCTTTCATTTTATATTTTCTTTTTTATACAAGAAACATGTGTTTACTATGTGTTCTTTTTTATAAAATGAATAAATAAATAAATAAATGAAATGAAAGTTAGCTAACTAGCTGCTACCCGTTAGCATCTTATTAGCTCTAAGCTAATTCACCAAAACCCACGCTTAGAACTACAAAATAACATATCTCTCACATCTTACAGCATTAAATATAACTTACCACGTTGGGCAATAATCATGAACACAAGTAAGATATGATTTTATGTTAGATTTGGCTTGTTATTTTCAGCTAACGGCTAAATAAAACCCACTTCCGGTCCGCCGTTGGTTCACTTCCTGTTTAACCGTCAACTCACTTAAACAAAAAGTAAAGCTATAGAGCCCTCTAGTGGAAAATGGGAGGAGTGAATCCAACATTGCTACTCATCCACCTCTCTCCCATTGCTTGGATCATAGACACCAGTATCAGGTGGAGAGCCAGTATATTAGACATAATAGGTAATTTGGCACAACATACAGAGCGTACGGTATGAGATGGTACACACGTCCGTTGTGAAAGAGAAAGGAAGGTGAGGCGTTGACCTTTTTTCCACCGTCAACCTTTCTATAATTTATAGGCTCGTTCACAAGACGCCTCCATCCAGGACTGACATGTCTTCTCTCCATCTCGATCCATTCAGAAGACACACAGAGGCAGATATGGGGTACTGAAATACACTACCTCTGTAGTGCCTCAGAGCAAGGTAGTAACAGACCTGTAACTGTTGACATCTGAAAATGTGGGCTGGCTTTGGGGTTCCAACTAATTAGAATAATGTGACAGAGTGCTGACTGACACTTTTGCCGACCACCTAGCCGCGGGATTTAAATGTCAAACCACCATAGCCAGTAGAGCTGTCATTTCTAACCCGGACCTGAAACCCGGCCCAGACTGACCCGGATCAGGGCCGGGCCGGTCTTGGGCTTTTAATTAGGTCAGGATCAGCAGTGATTCAATTATATGATAACGTGGCCTGCCATACATCCACAAGCCACACACAGCCGTTTCACCATGAGCTGACCGGCCTTGAGAGAGGTAAAAAGTTCACTTAAGCTTCAGATGGGACTGTGCAGGCAGCGATCTATTGTTCAAATGGACGTTAATTCTGCCGCTGCACTCGACGGGCGCGTGTGTCAGAGCTGTCTGCGTCTCAGTAATTCAGAAGAATGCAGTCAGAAACAGGGTTTAAATGTTGTTTTTTGTTGTTGTTTTTTTGTTCGTTTGTTTTTTATGGCCATGAAAGTACAATCACCTGTAAGCTCCAAATCTGTGTTTCATGTTTATTCAGCTGCACATCCCGACTGTTAATAACTAATTATTATTATTATTATTATTATTATTATTATTATTATTATTATTATTATTATTATTATTATTATATTTTTTTTTTTTATTTTTTTTTTTTCCCGGGTTCGGACCTGTAATTACTGTTAATTTGTTGGGTCATGTGGGGTTTGGAAATTATGATTGTGCGCTGGGGCCGGGTCGGATAACATTTTTTTCGGCCCAAATGCAACTCTTAACAGCCAGACTCCTTTTGGAATTGAACTTATGGTGCATTTTATTATATGTATAAATGGATAAATTGTGTTTGTTTAAATGTGCATCTAAATATAGTATATATCAATGATATATCAATGATAAGTTAGGACATATGTATATATCAATGATAAGTTAGGACATATGTTGATGTTTGGCTGATTGGTGACTCTAAATTGACTCTAGGTGTGAGTGAGAGAGTGGATGGTTGTTTGGTGTGAGTGAGACAGGTCCCTCTTGTAAATGAGTCCCTGTGACTCAACGAGGCTAGCCTGTATAAATAAAGGTTGAATGAATATGTAGTTTATTCACCTTTATTTGTGCTCTTTATTTAATGGTTCAATGACTTGGCAAATGCTTTGACAGAAAGCACCATTTGGTTTGTGCACACGTCATGCTAGGATTATGTTTGTTAGGAGAGAAAAGCAAACTGATGCGAGTCATTTTTATTTACATAGAAACATTGCTAATTGTATACTTCTGTCCTGGTGAAATAAGAATGAGGTGATTATAAAGGCAAATTATTCAGAAATGAGCTTGTGAATTAGTCAGAGAAGGAAACGGCACATGCTAGGAAAATACAGTTACAGCTCATGTTAAAACTATAGAGAGGCTCAGAAGGGGAACAAAGAGACCTCCTGCTGGGTGACACAGTCCTGAGTATGGGCTCCATCTGCACACTGCTCATCTACACTCATTACGCTGATTAATCGCCCCACACCACCCACTTTCAGCCACACGCCAATCACCATTTGTCTTCATAGACAGATGTACACACATACAAATGAGGGCAAATGGATAGCTTGGCAAATCATTAAACAAAGGAATTTACAGTCTTGGTAATGCTTGGAGTGGGTGCATGCACCTCAAATAATAGCAAGCATATTACATTTTATCAGTGGTTGAATAGTTCCATCAGGAATAAGCCAAGCCCGGTGGCACAGTTGGTAGAGCTGCCGCCTCTCAGCGAACAGGTCGCCCTGGTTCAAATCCCGTACGCGGACCCTTCTGTGTGGACTTTGCATGTTCGCTCCGTGCATTAGTGGATTTTCTCCGTGTACTCCGTTTTCCTCCTACAGACAAAAAAACATGCATGTTAGGCTAACTGGTGACTCTAAATTGTCCCTATAGAGTGAGAGTGAGTGGTTGTCTCATTTGTCTCCATGAGTCCCTGTGACAAACTTGCAATCTGTCCAGGGTGTTCCCTACATCTTGCACAGTGATGGCTGGACAAAGGCAGTAGTGATCCCCGCAACCCAAAATGGAAGAAGCCAGAAGTGTGTAAAGATAATTGATGGATGGATGGATGGATGGAATAAGCCTCTTTAGTGCTATTAAGAAGTAACATTTTTAAACATTCGATTGACAATCAGATACATTTTATATAGTTCTTGAGCTGGGGAAGATTTTTAGTCATCCACATCATGATCAATCCAAAAAGGTTGAAAATCAAAAAAAAACAAACAAAAAAAAAACACATCTATTATGAAGCTGAAGATGCTTCACTTCTCATCGGGAAGGTTTAATCAATTTTAAAACGTCTGGTGTATGTGGAGTTTCAAGCTTTATAGAACTGCATGAGAGGCCTGGTTGTGAAATCAGAGACGTCCTCCTGTTGGAAGTTGATATTTCTTGTTTGGCGTAAATGTCTTCCTTCAACCGCTCTCAAACCGTCTGTCTTCTCTGTCTAAAGTATGAACATTCTGGTCTTCAAAAGAGAGTCCCTTATCCTTGAGGTGTAGGTGGACCACATATTTTTGTCTTAAAGAACTCACTCTCCAGTGTTGAGCTGTGCGTCTGTGGAGAGGTTGTTTAGTTTCTCCAATATAAAGTTCTGAACATTTCTCACTGCACTGAACTGCAGACACCACGTCGTTCAGTTTGCGTTTGGGGGTTCTTGTCCAATGGATGGACTAGACTCTGTTTAAAAAGTACCCAGATGGGTTTGGAGAACATCCTTCTGAGTTTTTTTTTTTTATTCTTGTTTTTTTATTCTTGTTTTTTTCCAATACTCCAGCAACATATTGGATGACAATGTTTTTGTGTTTGCTCTTCTCTCCTTTCTGTTCAGCAGCATTATTTTTGGATTTGTATGCAGATTTAACAAAGGCCCAGTTAGGATACTGGTATCCACAAGTTTGGAACATTTCTTTGATGCATTTGTGTTTATTCTCCTTCCACCCCATCTTTGTGGGAACGTTTGGCTCTGTGATGTAATGATGTAATAAGATAAAGTTTGTGTTCCAGTGGGTTGTGGGTGGTGTGTTCCACCAGCTTCAGTTTCAGAACAGAAATACAGTTATTATTATTATTTTTGTTTTGTCTTTCAACTTTTTTGGATCTTTCCTGAGCCAAATTGCTTTGGACACCAAATGGGATTGTGGGGAACATAGTATTTTAGAATTAGAATTATAAAAGTAATACTCTTTTTAACAATTATTTAGGTAAGGCAGGACAAATGAAGCTTCCTAATGATATTATAACAAGTGTTATTAATCTGACTTTTATCCATCCATCCATCCATCCATCTATCTATCCATCTATCCATCCATCCATCCATCCATCCATCCATATCTAACTAGCTAGTCATTGTTAAAGAGGCTGTGACATCAAATGTATGTAATTAATATTAATGCATTTTTGGAAAGATGCCATTAATAACATATTGCAAATAATGAAAATAAATGCAGAAAGACAAATCACACTCCTGGTATGAACAGTTGTTTGGATATTTGCATGTGCTGTAACATGAAGTGATGATAAAGGGGAACACCTGCATGTAAACATCAGTGCTACAATGGCTAACGTCACAGACAGTAGCGGAGACGCTGAAGTTCCTTTAGATTAGTTTGAGACACTATCAGAGCCATAATTCAGACAATATTGTTTCAATAAACAAATAACAGGGAGTTCTCGTGTTCAAAGAGTTCCCCTTTGATGCTGCTTCCTATTTCTATTTAACTGCACCAACTTCAAAATAAAATATGCCAGTTATGTTACATGTGGTACAATCATGTTTATTGTGCCAAGTTTATTAATTACCGTATAACATTGTTTTCTTACACTTTTTTGTTGTTGTTGCATTTGTCAGACATGCATGTCTTTCACACTTAAGTGCACACTGCACGCATAGTTGCCTGACACTGCAGAAATCTATTGTGGAAAGTGTTTGCACAAAACCTCTAAATCTACATTAAAATATACCGGTAAGTGTTTGTTGATATTTTTTGGGCTTCCTGTTTCAGAATCACTTTATTTATTACAAAAACAAAAAAAGAAAAAGGCTGGTAACTGCCAGCTACCAGCCCTGTGATGGACTTGCAACTTGTCCAGGGTGTCCCCCGCCTCTTGCACAGTGATAGCTGGACATGGGCACCAGTGACCCCTGCGACCAGAGAAAAGGAAGAAGCGGTTAAAGACAAGGGATGGATGGAAAAAAAACAAAAACTGTTTCATCACATATGTGTGATGCAAAGAAAGTGTATCATTATAATTGTGTTGTAATTTATGTATTTATTTATTTATTTATTTTAATTGACCAATAGATTTACCTTTACCATTATAGACAAGGTGGTACACATAATGAAATCTCCAACACAGAAAAAAAAATGTCTTCCCCCCCCCAGGCAGTTCTATAGAGCTCATTTGTTTTCATAGACAGTGTTGATCCCATCTAGTTATAGGTGTCTTTTTAACTGCGCTCGTGTAAGTAAATAAACAACTGCAAAACCATTGGAGTTATGTTCATGACAGTCCAGCTGCATACTGATAAATGGAAGAAATAGTTAGAATGGAAGGAATTGAGGAAGCGAGGGTTGCTCATGATGTATCTAAAACTCTGTAACTCAATCTTATTATCGTCCTTCTTCGTGACGTGTCTAATGTAATGATTTGTCAGCAGAATGTGGCAATATGCCGGCCTTGAAGTATCCGTGCGATGTGTCACCCTGGCAGAGTGGATAGATAGGAGTTGATTGGCTCTCCTTATTCTGCATTAGGGCCTATCAACACCTCAGTGATGATGTACGCATCCATGAATGCTGGCAGACAATCTTGGCTCTCACCATTCATCCATGCTTTAGTGATTCCTTGATATTCCGCATTTTTATTATTTTTATCATCCAAACACCAAAAAGCCTATTGGACATGTAAAAACACACATCTGCATCCAATCCATTGCTCTTTCACTCTTACACTGTCTTTATTTTCCATCCAGCCACCCATTATATTTTACCTGCTTCTTTCTTTTTGGGTCACAGAGGTTCACTGGTGCCCATATCCAGCAGTCACCATGTGAGAGGCGGGGTACACCCTGGACAGGTCACAAGTCCATTGCATGGCCACAAAGAGACAAACAAGACAACCATTCACTCTCTCACTCACATCTATGAATAATTTTGCGTTACAAATCAGCCTAACATGCATGTTTTTGGTCTGTGGGAGGAAACCGGAGTACCCGGAGAAAACCCACATATGCACATAAAGTACATGCAAACTCCACCCAGAATGGCCCCCCGACTGGGATTCGATCTGGCTACCTTCTCGTTTAGAGACGGCAGCTCTACCAACTGTGCCACTTGTTTTTCATTTGTTTACAATATTTGTATTGATATTGAAGAGGTCACTTGTATATGTCACGTCAACTTCATCAACACAACATAAACAAACAAATAAATGAACACTTTAGAGTCACTACACTATCCCACCTTGTATAACAATGAGATGAAGAGGACAATGGAAGACAAAAAGCCTGGCAAATGTCTGCTTTTTTAAGAACTGACAGCTTGACAAAGCTTTTCATTGCTGTTGTTGGTAGGCAACAGTATCAGCAAGGGAAGAGTCCTGTGGACCTTGTTTATGATGAAAGAAAGTCAGGCCTGTGTGCTTTGGGCTTTGGGGCCCTGGTTGTATTGTGTAGTTCAGTGTTACAGGACAGCTTGTCCCCAAGTTATTTTTTTGCTGATATCCTGGTTGTGTGTATTTTCCTCACTTGTATTGTTTAAATCACAACGCGCGTATGCACATAACCTTGCTGTTATTGATTTAAGGTTTGAATTTCTCCAAGAGTCCCTCTCAGCCTCTTTGCTCCAGGGTGACGGCTTTACTGGCATAACAATAGCACTTGGACCCATGCTCTCAAAGTCCTTGCCAAGTGAACAGACTGAGGCCAAACAGTGCCCAGAATATTATTAGGTAATTGCAAACTTGATAAGATTATATTTTGATCAAATTGTACACACATAGAGATGCTTGTGACAATAAATATGATGTCATAAACTGATTGTACAATAAGTTTGTTTATTTTTCTTTCTTTCTTTTTTTTTTTCTTTCATATTATGAGCATCCTTTTACAGGGTGTCCATGCATCTTTAAAAAGTATTTGAACATCTTAAATCCATACATCTAAACTTAAGGCCTTAAATGTTTTAAATTCATTTAAAAAAAATGTGTACCGGTAAGTTGGTCTTACATGCATTACTCAAAGGTCAACATTTGTCTGGGCAGGAGGGATTAAAGGCCCCAGTATAGCTCTGCGTTGGTCCAAACGCCGCGGCACAAGCCTTTGAACGCGGGCGTGAATGCACCAAGCTCAAATTTTACGACCGCTTACGACCGCATTGTCTCACTATAAACTGCCCGGCGCCGGACTGTTTTGTATGAGACACAAATATATTAAAGTTCCCTTCTTCATACCTGATCTGGACGTTTCTTTTGTTTTTTTGCCAAAAGTCAAGTGATCGCTTTCTCCTCCGCTGAGTCAATGGCTACGTTCACACTGCAGACAAATCCGACCCAAATCTGATTTTTTTGCCCCATCTGACCCATATCCAATTTTTTTACGAGAGTCTGAACACAACAAATCCAATGTTTTCAAATCCGACCCAGGCCGTTTCAGTATGTGGTTTTAAATCAGATATATATCTGATGTTTTCAAAGCGACTGCAGTGTGAACGCTCATGTGATTTACATCTGACTTTTTCAGAACACGTGCGGCTCATTTAATTGAGCCCGCGCGTGTTTGTACAGACACAAAGGGGACACACAGCTCAGAGCGGTGTGGGGGCTAGCGGGGGGACAGCTCTCTGTACTTGCAGCGACGCACACACTACTCGCTTGCTTTCTTCTCAGTTTTTGCCTTTCATCTTTGGATGTTTAGCTCTCCCCGATTGGAGAACAACTTCAAACACACACTGAAAACTGTTGCGCGTCCATGTTTACTTCCTCAAACACAGGGTGCTGCGTCAGTGTCAGGACAAAAACAAGCGACCAGCCCCATGAAAACAAGCCCAAACAAGCAACTCTCAACCTGCGTGACGTGACACGCAGGCTGAGACATGAGCCGCAGCGCGGATCCAAAAGAGAAATGTAGCAGAACACAGCTGAAGCTCAATTTTTAATATTTCATCACTAGGGGTGTAACGAGATCTCGTTGTACGAGATCTCGCAATATTAAACTCCCGCGATATCTCT
>JBBPBX010017384.1:0-15632 GCA_038048925.1 Garcialebias charrua
TGACATCATCTTTTAACTTTCCATATATATACATATATATATATATATATATATATATTAAGATTGACCTCTGATCGTTTTTGCTAAAACAATGTGAAATTAATGAAAATTCCTCTCCAAAATAGTTTAAAATTAGCGCCGTTTTTTTACACGGTAAATTCGGGTTTTTCCGGTCACGTGATTGTGACGTCAGATACAGATCTCTGCTCCAACGGCACATTTAATACAATGGAGAAAGATACAAACGCATCCGTCGAATTTAGCCATTTAAAACTTTAGATTTTAGCGATTTGGCTTCAGTTCGTGAAGAAGAAGTTATTTTGAGTGATAAACAACCAACAGCAAGGTTTATTTTGTCCGTGTTGCTTTTTTTTTTTCAGGAGAGGTTTCACATACATGAAGTGAGCACCAGATGTCAGCAAAGCAGAGTAATCTACAGTGCTCTGTAAGTTATCACGATAGCTCGAATTTCGACGTAACTCGAAGCATACGTCCAAACTGCACCTTATACGTACAGTACAGTACTGTATTTTACCAAGAACATAGCCTATCCTAACACAGTACCCTACATAATTATCAAAAACACATACATTTCAGAGCCATAATGAAGGGAAAAAATAGTTAATTTCCTACGCTGGACTTCTGATAAAACCTTTCCTCCGTTCCTCCCTCTCTCCTCCGGATTCTGCATTCGTTTATGTTGTAAAACCGCGGTCCATAAAACAGCTACTTTTCCACATCTGCTGCCTGTCCAGCTTGCTCCAACAAGTTTTGTTTTGTTTTTTGAATGTCCAGAGGACCAGACTTAGCTTTTTTAGAGAGTACAGAGGAACTGTAGCCTCAGAAGTTAAACTGGAAACTGCCGGAAACTACGTAAATCGGCTTCAAAATATTATTTTTATTATTATTTTTTTATTATGGGAGTTGCGTCGTAACTCGAGGCCGTCATAAGTCGAGGACTACCTGTATCTAGATACTTTTTTGGGGGGATATAAGTTGAGACTATCTTGAACCATATAGTTTTATACTTGGAAATCTTGTCATCTTCTTTCTCCCAGGCGGTCCCCCTCCTTCTACCTCTTCCACACAAACACTCAGCGACACTCCCTCTCCCCTTCCTGCTTCTTCAGTGTGGGCTGGCAGACGTTTAGTAAACACCGCAGCTAGCGTGTGTGAAGCTCCCAGCTCCGTCAGATCTGACTCCTTATAAACCGCGGTTCAGAGCTCATTTAGCCGTGCTGTGTGCCTTTTTAGAGGAACAGAGAGAGGAAGCGCAACATTAATAAAGCAGCAGTTTATCATATCGCTAAATATACGGTTCTTAGCGGCTAAAGCATTAGCCATCTTGTTAGCCTCTAAGGACCGTATCTTTAGCGCTATGATAAACTGTTAATGTCGCACTTCCTTTCTGTGTTCCTCTAAAAAGGCACACAGCACCGCTAAATGAGCTCTGAACCGTGAATTATGTCAAGGAGTCAGATTTGACGGAGCTGGGAGTTTCAAGGTTCCAAGTGGAGGCTCACTACGGCAGCTTCACACACGCTGGCTAACGTGAAGGTGGTGCAGCTGAATGGACTGTACTTATAAAGCACCTTTCTATCATATCAAGACACTCAAAGGTCGTTACATAATCTATGACTCATTTACCCATTCAAACATCACTCTACTACACATATGTCAAAGTGCCGGCCCGCGGGCCAGATCCGGCCCGTGAAACAATTATTTATGGCCCTTTGGATGATATTTAATAACTATTAGATCCGGCCCGCAAGCCACAGCTGCCCGCTGGTGTTTTGTACACGGCACGGAGTCGAACAAACTATGGAATGGATTTTCGGAACGGAGTCGTGTCTCATGAACCCAGAGTAATGAGACCCGCCTCAAATTCAGGAAATCCATTCCATAGTTTGCAGCCAGCAGCTCCAACGTGCAGACTCGGTGAGTAACATTTTAGCTAACAGTTAGCCAACTGTTCATCGTAACATGTCCGCTGTGTGGATGTATTTTACACTAAATACCATAAGACAGCAACGTGCAAGGTCTGCAGAGCCACAGCGCCACTTTAAACCGCGCTCCAGTTAGTTGAGCGAGACGACACTCTCGCTGAACCGAGCAGCAGGACCCAGCCGCGCGTCCCGGTCTCGGATCATTCAGCCTGTCCCTCATTCGAGCTCATGTCTTCAGCTGTGTTTTTTTTCTTGCTCAACCGCGTCTACACCGACCTGATAATCTCGTAGGAGGGACAATACTCCCAGACTGAACAATAAAAACACACAGCTGAAGCAGAGAAGTTGCTGAACTTCATCATAATTAATGACCAACAGCTATCAGCTGTAGAAAATGAAGGATTTCACAGCTTCATACTTGCAGCCAACAGTAAACAATCATAAAAAAGTACAGTATATTAATAAAAAGTCACAAGACAGCTGTATGCCTAATCATTCAACCTTTATTTAGGCAGGTAGCTCGTGCAGTCACTTCAGCTTGCACAAGTGGCTTCATTATTCATCAGCAGTCAGAGCAGAGATCAACTTTCAGCTACATTTGCACCCCTCCTCTAAAATGGCTAAACGTAAGGTGGACACAGAGAACAGGGGTTTCAAGCCAGGTGGGAGGCAGACTACATGTTCATGGAGGTAATCAATCCTGAGGACTTCCTCAGCTCAGAGCCTAACCCCAAACATTGATGAACTTGTACAAAAGATGAGGCACCTCCAAGTATCAGCCTCAGATAAGTGAGCATCACAGAGCAGTAACACATTTTCAGTTTTTAATTCAGTTAAATTTTTACATTTGTTTCTACAAGACGTGATTTTTCTTTGAAGGAAGTATTGTTTTGGCTGTGTGCCATAGATTTTTGTATTTTATTTTATTGTATTTTATTTATTTATATTTACTTTTCAGTTGAATGGACTCGGGGACAGAGCCATGAGAAAGAATACAACTGATTTGATTTATTTTCTTATTTTCCTATTTGAAAGTGGTGATCAGAAGGATCATAGAGCTGCACAATAATGCATTTTCAGTTTATAATGCATGCACTTTTATTCATGCATTTATCTTGATATTAAGAAACATATATATATATTTTTTAAACAATTTAATTTTTTGCTGTTTGCCTGTTAAAAAATGTTTTCACTTGAAATTACTGACAGATCCATAAGAAAATATTGTTTTATTAATTTAATCCTTAAATAATAGACAGTCTGTTAGGTCTTGGTTCAACAGGCTATGTGAAATCATTTCAATATGAACATTGAACCAGTCCGGCCCTTGGCTTGTAGCAATTTTTTTTTTTTTGGCCCTTGGTGTATTTGACTCTGACACCCCTGCTCTACTAGATCTCTACAAAGAATAATCAGAGCTTTATCACATTCATACACCTATGGGACACACATCAGAGTTCAGTGTCTTGCTCAGGAACACTTCAGCATGTGACTGCTGGTGGAATCGAACCCCCAACTCTCCCATTAGAGGACGACTACTCTAGCCTCTCAACCACAGCTGCCCCCAGCTGAAGAGGATTAATGTTTAATATATTCAAATAGATGTCTAAAATAAACTATTTAATATATGTAAATAGTTTATTTTTTTAGGCATTTATTTTGAACAGTTACCGCTGTTAATAAATGCACTTTTGTGACAATTGCGACAAAACTTTGACTCAAATATATTTGTGTTATTACTTTATGGAAAGAAAAACATATTTAGATGTACTGTATATCATATATCGCAATTTTTGAAAAATAAAAATAAAATTGAGACATTAATTTTGGTCCATATCGCCCAGCCCTAGTCAGCACAAATGTCCATGTATTCACTGTTTTGGGAGTAACTGTTTTCATGCTTGAGACTAAAAAGTCTGCCTGCATGTGTGTCTTGTTTCAATACAAAAATGACAGCGCCAGCAAATGATCTGGCAAATAAACTATTCAACGAGCACAGTATTATCAATGGGATTAACCTGTCTAAATAAAGGTTGAATGAATTAATTAATTATCATATGTAACAAATATGTAACTGTTCTACAATCAACATTGGAAATATGGCTGTTTCCTGAGATCGTTTACATATAACCAGAATCATAGATACCTCAGGATCCCTAACATAATAAGAAAGTCTTGGATTTATTTATTTACTTTTTGTTAGGCAAAAATCATTGCTAACACTTTGGTGAAATATTTATAGTTTTGTCCATGCTCTGGGAGTTTGATTTGGTAACTTGAAGGAAGACTGTACAATGTTGTGCAAAAATTGAGTAAAAGGGTTATTGTACTTGCAAAAAGTATTTTTAGAATGAGTTTTACAAGATCTTTGTGAGTTTTTTTTATCCACTTAAAGATTTTGCTGCATGTCAGTGGCAATATAAATTAGAAGTTAAAACTGAGAATAAATGTAAAGTGTACAATACAACATAAACTTTCAATGTTTCATTGTATGTTTTGTCTTTATCTTAGTTTTTTTCCATTAGCTGGATCTTTTTTGTCCTCACAGTAGTAAGATAGGAAGAGCCTTGACTGATGAAAATGAAGGCTATTTCGACAAATAACAGTAATTACACATCACCACTTTTGAAATGTGACAAAGCAAACAATGTTGCTTTTATGTAATTCATTATGTTGACAGACAGTGAGTCCTTTTTTATTTATTTATATCCTATTCTCAATGGCCTGAGCGAAGATGTAAAAACTGACAGCAATGATTGAGCATTGGCATTTGGTATTTTGGTTATGATTACAGTGCAAAGCCGTTCTTTTTGTTAATGTGTGTCCATGTGTATACCTGACCTTAGCAGGAAGTCAGGGTCTTCAGCGGTGCGTCTGTTGTTAAAGTGGCTTTACTACACAGAGATCAAAAGTTGCACCTTCACAGCCTGTCTGGCTGGGAAGTATTAATCTCATACCGAGGTTCAGACACCTCTTATCTGTCTGACAGGTTGACATGTAAGGGGATATTTCTTCTTGATTCCAGCAATGAATGCAGCACATGGGCTATCACTTGCTCTACACTGCATATGGAGGAGAAAAAAATCACACCTTTCCTTCTGTGACTTCCATTTTCATTTGTACTCTCTCGCCGCTCAGTCTTTTCAGTCATTTTTTTTCTCTCCCTCTCATGGAAATTATCACCAGCCATGTCAGAAGCTCTGTCGGAAGGAGGAGGGGGGAGAAATGTGTCACACTGCCTCTTAAGTTTCTGATTGTCTAAATGACACGGAATCTCATCATACAGCTGTCTTCTTTTCTGACACTACAATTACCCATAATTCTGTCTGTCATTTACTGTGTCAAGGTTAGTGTTTTATGTCTTGAACAGAGGGCAAGGACATTTACATATGGAGGCTGGGACAGAAAAAAAGAAGGAAGTTTTGTATATGTGTTACTTACAATTCAAAATGTATTTCTAATCAAAGAGTGGCTGTGTAAAACAACTGAGCAGTCTTGTAATAACTTCGTACAGCTTTTCAAAAATATCCCACAAAATTGAAAAAACTCAACAAACTGAATATGATTTGGTTGGAATACACTGCATAAAGGAAGAAGTGGGTAAAGATAATGGATGGATGGATGGACGGACGGACGGACGGATGGATACACTGTAACCTAATATCCAAATACAGTAGTCCCTCGCTACTTCGTGGTTTGACTTTTGCGGTCTCGCTCTTTTGCGGGTTTTCAACAAATGTCAACTTTAATATTACTCATATGATTGGGATGGTACAGTTATAAAGTTAACAAAAAAAATTTGGACAGGCGCCTCCACTTTGTAGTTTTCTTTCAATAACCCTATACTACAGTATTGTCATTCAAAAAAAAATCTACATTACCCAGAAGCCAACAGTGTTCTACCCATACTTCAACAGTGCTTCTGGCTGCTCCTTTCTGTCGAAATGGAGGGATCCGAAACCTGACTACAAAGTTTGGTTCTTATTCATAGTGACTTCGGCGATCAGTGACTGGAGAGAGCCTTAAGGAACCAACTTGGAATTGTACCAGAACTACTTCCAGCCTCATCTGTCAATCTGAGAGCTGCTTACTGGCTCAGGAAGCCTCTTGAATGGGGATGCATTGCTTTGGGGTCTGGTGTCTTCTCCGGAGCTCACTCAGACTTTTTTTCATCAGATTTATCTGGATTATTTGAGCTCAAAGGGGGACCATTGTGTTTTTTTTTTTTTTTTTTTTGGCTGGTCCGACTCTCTGTAAAAGTTTCTTGGTGCTCAACAGCTGCAGAGAGACAATCAGAACTGAACCAGAACCGGACCAAGGCTGGTGAGTACCCATATAAAATTTTGCAGTAGCTACTGTACATTAGAATAGAATAGAATAGAATAGAATTTATCTTTATTGTCATTGCACTTAGTAGTTATATTTCGTTTTATACTGTTTCAGTGTTTTTTGTACTCATTTGTATTATTTGTGTATATATAGATTTTTAACTTTTTTTGGTACTGGTTCTGTTCTGTCTGCTGCTGTGGCAATGTAAATTTCCCCACTGTGGGATTAATAAAGGCATCTTATCTTATCTATTTTATCTTGTCACAAGTAAAAAGCAACAAAATACAGTTTGCATCCCAGAAGTGCTTATCAAAAAAATTGGTATATATATTACAATAAACTTGAATGTCCACTGGACCAGACTTAGCTTTTTTAGATTGTTCTACCTGGTTTATCGAGCATGCATCAGGGTACGAACAGGTTATAAATATGAAGGGGTACAAGCAAACTAAATAAATAAAAAAGTCCATTCTCTTCCACTTATCCGGGGTCGGGACGCAGGGGTAGTAGCCTAAGTAGGGAGGCCAAGACTTCCCTCTCCCCAACCACTTGGGCCAGCTCCTCCGGGGGAATCCCAAGGCGTTCCTAGGACAGCTGAGAAACAAAGTCCCTCCAACGTGTCCTGGGTCTTCCTCTGGGTCTCTTCCCGGTGGGACGTGCCCGGAACACCTCACCAGGAAGGCGTCCAGGAGGCATCCTAACCAGATGCCCAAGCCACTTCAACTGGCTCCTCTCAATGTGGAGACGCAGTGGCTCTACTCTGAGTCCCTCGTGGATGACCGAGCTTCTAACCCTATTTCTAAGGGAGAGCCCAGACACCCTGCGGAAAAAACTCATTTTGGCCTCCTGTATCCGATATCTCGTTTTTTAGGTCACAACCCAAAGCTCTTGACCATAGATGAGGGTAGGAACGTAGATCGACCAGTAAATTGAGAGCTTTGCCTTTTGACTCAGCTCTCTCTTCACCACAACAGACCGATACAGCACCTGCTTCACTGCTGACGCTGCACCTATCCGCCTATCGATCTCACGCTCCATTTTTCCTTCATTTGTGAACAAAACCCTGAGATACTTAAACTCCTCCACTTGGGGCAGGACCTCCTCCCTGACCCGGAGAGGGCACTCTACCCTTTTCTGGCTGAAGACGACAACCTCGGATTTGGAGGAACTGATCCTCATCCCGGCCGCGTCACACTCAGCTGCAAACTGCTCCAGCAAAAGCTGTAGATCACGACCTGATGAAGCCAATAGGAACACATCATCTGCAACAAAAACAGAGAAGCAATCATAAGGCCACCAAAACGGATCCCCTCACCACCTTGGCTGTGCCTAGAAATTCTGTCCATAAAAGTTATGAACAGAATCGGTGACAAAGGGCAACCTTGGCGGAGTCCAGCTCTCACTGGGAATGAGCCTGACTTACTGCCCGCAATGCGGACCAAGCTCTGACACCGGTCATACAGGTACCTAACAGCCCATATCAAAAAGCCTGGTACCCCATACTCCCAGAGTTCCCCCCACAGGGCTCCTCGAGGGATGCGGTTGAACGCCTTCTCTAAGTCCACAAAGCACATGTAGACTGGTTGGGCAAACTCCTACGCACCCTCCAGGACCCTGCTGAGGGTGTAGAGCTGGTCCAGTGTTTCACAACCAGGATGAAAACTGCATTGCTCCTCCTGAATCTAAGGCTCGGCTATCCGATGGACCCTCCTCTCCAGAACCCCCAAATAGACCTTACCAGGAAGGCTTAAGAGTGTGATCCCCCTGTAGCTGGAACACACTCTACGATCCCCCTTTTAGAATAGGGGGACAAACACTCCAGTCTGCTAATCCAGCGGAACTGCCCCCGATGTCCACGCAATATTGCAGAGTCGTGTAAGCCAACATGACCCCACAACATCCAGAGCCTTAAGGAACTCCGGTCAAATCTCATCCACCCCTGGGGCCCTGCCATTGAGGAGCTTTTTAACCACCTCGTTGACCACAGCACCAGAGATTGGAGAGCCCGACCCAAAGTCCCCAGGCTCTGCTTCCTCAGTGAAAAACATGCCAGTGGGATTGAGGATATCTTCAAAGTATTCTGCCCACCGACCCACGACATCCCGAGTTGAGGTCAGCAGCATACCACCCCCACTAGTGTTGGTGCCATACTGCTATCCCTCCCAGAGATGTCAGGCGGTGGACAAGAATCGCCTCAAAGCCGTACAGAAGTCGTTCTCCATGGCCTCTATATATATATGTATATGTATATATGTATATATATATATATATATATATATGTATATATGTATATATATATATATATATATATATATATATATATATATATATATATATATATATATATATACAAACCGGATTCCAAAAAAGTTGGGACACTAAACAAATTGTGAATAAAAACTGAATGCAATGATGTGGAGATGGCAAATGTCAATATTTTATTCGTAATAGAACATAGATGACAGATCAAAAGTTTAATCTGAGTAAATGTAACATTTTAAAGGAAAAATATGTTGATTCAAAATTTCACAGTGTCAACAAATCCCAAAAAAGTTGGGACAAGTAGCAATAAGTGGCTGGAAAAAGGAAATTGAGCATATAACGAACAGCTGGAAGACCAATTAACACTAATTAGGTCAATTGACAACATGATTGGGTATAAAAAGAGCTTCTCAGAGTGTCAGTGTCTCTCAGAAGCCAAGATGGTAAGAGGATCACCAATTCCACCATTGTTGTGCAGAAAGATAGTGCAGCAATACCAGAATGGTGTTACCCAGCGTAAAATAGCAAAGACTTTTAAGTTATCATCATCAACCGTGCATAACATCATCAAAAGATTCAGAGAATCTGGAACAATCGCTGTGCGTAAGGGTCAAGGCCGTAAAACTCTACTGGATGCTCGTGATCTCCGGGCCCTTAAACGTCACTGCACCTCAAACAGGAATGCCACTGTCAAGGAAATAACAGAATGGGCTCAGGAATACTTCCAGAAAGCATTGTCAGTGAACACAATCCACCGTGCCATCCGCCGTTGCCAGCTGAAACTCTACAGTGCAAAGAGGAAGCCATTTCTAAGCAAGCTCCACAAGCTCAGACGTTTGCACTGGGCCAGGGGTCATTTAAAATGGACTGTGGTCAGATGAATCATGATTTGAAGTTCTTTATGGAACACTGGGACACCATGTCATCTGGACCAGAGAGGACAAGGATAGCCCAAGTTGTTATCAACGCTCCGTTCAGAAGCCTGCATCACTGATGGTATGGGGTTGCATGAGCGCTTGTGGCATGGGCAGCTTGCATGTCTGGAAAGGCACCATTAATGCAGAGAACTATGTTCAGGTTCTAGAACAACATATGCTCCATCTAGACGTCATCTCTTTCAGGGAAGACCCTGCATTTTTCAACAAGATAATGCCAGACCACATTCTGCAGCAATCACAACATCATGGCTACGTAGGAGAAGGATCCGGGTACTGAAATGTCCAGCCTGCAGTCCAGATCTTTCACCTATAGAGAACATTTGGTGCATCATAAAGAGGAAGGTGCGACAAAGAAGGCCCAAGACGATTGAACAGTTAGAGGCCTGTATTAGACATGAATGGGAGAGCATTCCTATTTCTAAACTTGAGAAACTGGTCTCCTCTGTCCCCAGACGTCTGTTGAGTGTTGTAAGAAGAAGGGGGGATGCCACACAGTGGTAAAAATGGACTTGTCCCAACTTTTTTGGGATTTGTTGATGCCATGAAATTTTGAAACAACATATTTTTCTCTTAAAATGATACATTCTCTCAGTTTAAACTTTTGATCTGTGATTTGTGTTCTATTCTGAATAAAATTTTAGATGTTAGCACCTCCACATCATTGCTTTCAGTTTTTATTTACAATTTGTTTAGTGTCCCAACTTCTTTGGAATCCGTTTTGTAAAATTTTTAGTCTCATGCAACATTTTGAGTTCTTGCAAGACATGTTAGCTTATAGCCTATGTGTTTGGAATGACCCTAAACTACTACCACACTCTCATTCAACCTTTATTTAGACAGATAAGTCACATTGAACCTAGAAGACTCATTTATAAGTGAGATCTGCTTAGTTGACACTATGTCAACTACTACCACTCTGAAATGTAGACCAATATCTGTAAAAACGGACAAAGCTATAGCTATTAATGGGTTTAATCTGGTCATTTAGCTTGGGTGGCTTTCTAGATTGAGTGTGACTTAAAAAGTTGCAGATGTACAGTAATCCCTGGATTATCATGTGGGTTCTGTTCCAGACACCACTGTAGCCGTTTACGCATTGGCCAGCCCTCAATGGCCCGGGGCTCCCCTGGGTGGCTCTGGGCCACCCGCGTTCATTACGCATTTGCCGCAAAGCCGCCTTGAAGTGGGTGGGCAGTTCTCTGGAAGTGGGTGGGGTGCTCTCTTCACGTGGGTGGAGTGTTCGTGTTTTAAGAGAGGAGACTCGGCAAAAAAAAAATTGTTAGCTGGATATATATATATTAGTGTTTCTGCGTTTAATTTTTGTTAATAACTGATCACAAATCAGCTTATGTTACAACGTAAATAACACGAAGCGCACACCCATTTCCGCCTTTCAGCGCGACCTGAATGTCATTAAACAGCATTAAACAATAACTAATATTGTCTAACTGTTGCGCGCAGCCAGGGTTTTAAAATATAACGAATAATCTCTAACTTTTACGTGCAGCTAAAATGTCAGGAGGAGTGATTGCTATATGGGCAAGTTGGACACCTGAAAATTCAGTCTGTCCGGATAGCTCAACGAGTTAATGCGTTGTCGTTTTGACCGGGAGAAGTGGGTTCGCTTCCAGCCTGGGACAAAGTTATTTTACTTTTTTTTTCTCTTTATTCACATTTTCTTTTAAATAAAAAGAAGTTTGTTATTTATTCACATTTTCTTTTAAATAAAAAGAAGTTTGTTTACAAACTTCTTTTTATTTAAAAGAAAATGTGAATAAAGAGAAAAAAAAAGTAAAATAACTTTGTCCCAGGCTGGAGGCGAACCCACTTCTCCCGGTCAAAACGACAACGCATTAACTCGTTGAGCTATCCGGACAGACTGAATTTTCAGGTGTCCAACTTGCCCATATAGCAATCACTCCTCTTGACATTTTAGCTGCACGTAAAAGTTAGAGATTATTCGTTATATTTTAAAACCCTGGCTGCGCGCAACAGTTAGACAATATTAGTTATTGTTTAATGCTGTTTAATGACATTCAGGTCGCGCTGAAAGGCGGAAATGGGTGTGCGCTTCGTGTTATTTACGTTGTAACATAAGCTGATTTGTGATCAGTTATTAACAAAAATTTAACTCAGAAACACTAATTCAGCTAACAATTGTTTTAGGGGTTTCTCGTTTCTGTAGTTAAATTTGAATGAAATTCAACCCTCGCGCTGAGGTTGTTTGAATGAGTCCCGCCCCTGCTGCAAACAACGAATCAAATGAGAGCAGTACATGACGTGAAACTAGCCCTGTCGGGCTCGGCTCGATGGAACCACGGTGAAGATGGTTCCAGAACAAGGGTGGATCCCGGGCGGAAAAGGTAAATGCGAAGACGCCGAACCCGGGTTAGAAGCTGGGAGAGCCGGGGAGGGCCGGCCAATGCGTAAACGGCTACTGATAGGTGACAAACGGCAAAGTAGGAACCGTATATTTATTTTAGTATATATAAATATTTTAAGACTTTATTAAACCCTTTTCACACTCTTGCAATGTTCTAAACTCTTAAACCTACTTAATTTTCACAACAAACGTTTATATACTCTACAGTACTGCAAAATGTTATACAAAGTATGTGTACTCAGCAACTCTGCAGACCAGTAGCTCGGTTCTGGTCGGGCTCGGTTCCGGTTCTGCAGACCTACCCTGCAGTCCATTTCAGCAGAAAGCAGCGTCCGGACCTATTGGCTTCTGGGTAGTGAAGTTCTTTTGACCTACTTCACAGATAGACTTATTGCTAGAAAAATACTAAATGGTGACACCTGTCCAAAGTAAAAAAAAAAAAAGTAAAAAAAGTTTTATTCCGTACTGTCCCAATCACGCAATATTAAAGTTTCAATCGTGTGTCGTGTACAATCTTACATTGAAAAACTGTAAAAGTCAGTCTGCGAAGTAGCGAGGGATTGGCCTGTCACGATAACAAATGTTGCTGGGCGATTAATTGTCTCAGAAATTGAGATAAACAATAATATTGTTTAAAATTTTACAATGAGTATTTATTGTCAAATTTAAGAAGAAATGTTTACCGGTAATTTGTTTTGCATGTAGTACCTTTTTTCAACCACCGGATGGCAATATAAGACTGAACCGAAGGATGGATAGTGAGGGAGCAAGAAGCGTGTCTCTAAGAAAAATGAGAGGGAGGCCCCTTGACGTGACATGGGCTGTCTCCCGTCGGTTCTCAAAATGGAGTTTGCTCTGTGTGGTCTGAGCTCTTTAGCATAACATTTTTCACACAAAGTTTTTAATTAAAAAAAATCCGTAAACAAGTTCTCGGCTTCTCTTTGCAGAGAAAAACAGCTTTTTACACGAAGGCACGGGTTTCATCCGTGAATTTTGGAGCTTTGACAAGTCTGAGGTTTTTTCCTTGAGGTCGGCTTATTAGCTTAGCTCGTAGTTTAGCTTCACAACTTAGCTGCTTTTTACGATCCATCAATGTGATTTGGACAGTTAACACAGATTTTAAAGAGAAAAGAGAAAGGGAGGGGTCAGTGAAGAACACTGGAGTTGAGTCTTTTGTCATCCAGTGTCTTCAGTAGAAAGAGAGAGACGCAAAGAAATTATAAAGCCGATAAATGAAAATGAGGTTGATAATTTTCATTTATCATGCAATTAATTGATTTATTGTTAATTGTGACAGCCCTACGAGAGACTACTGTACACCCAAAGGTTGCTTTCAGAGAATTTCATTGAAAGTTCATGAACCAGTGGGTAGATATTTTGAACTTTTATTAGTTCTAACAAACAAACAACCACACGGAGACAAAAAATATTACAGCCTTTTGCCTTTAATGCTAAATGATGAACAATAACAAAACACAACCCATGCATTTTAGGTCTGATCTGTTGTCTCAACAGTATTAACCCATAAAAGACAAACTATTACCATCGTGGTAAGAACTGTACAGCTGAGTCACATTAAATACGCTTGTAGCTCACAGATTAGGGTGGTTTGCCTACTTAAGCCCCCGGTAGACCTCAGCGTACATGCAGTACGCCTCTGTATGACGTACGTACGCAGAGGCACAAGCGTAGCCCCGTAGGGCACGAATGCGCAAAGCTCTATTTTTACGACCGCGTACGCGATGCGCGTTGTCTCACAATAAACTGGCCGTGGCCGGACTGTTTTGTATGTTACACAAATTAATTAAATTCCTCTTCTTTATCGCTGATCGGGCCTTTTCTTTTGTTTTTTTGCCAAAAGTCAAGTAATCGCTTCTTCCTCCGTTCACTCCATGACTGAAATGAATGAATTCAGGTCCTACCTGGCTGCGCGAGGTTTTAAATATTTCCTGGTGGGCTGTGGGCTGCAGGAAAAGCGCTCCCCGTTTTTATTTTTATTTCTTAGAACTTTTTATTAACATATAAAGTAGAAACACCGCAGCAGAACACTGCAGCGGGCTGCTCATGAGTTCTCTCACCCGAGCTGTCAATCATTTCAGTAGGCGTGTCAGCAAGTGACCAATCAGCGACCTCAGTTTGTCCTGCTCTGCGCGCAGCTGCTCAAATTACAACAAGGATTTGGAGTGAAAACGCGAGCATTTAACGCGAGAACGAAAGCAGAGCTGTGCCAGCGAACGCGTGCGCACAGAATGCACGCGTAGAGTGGCGTACAGGCAGTACGCTGAGCTTTGCCGGAGCCTTTAGACCTTGCTCTTGGCTAATTGAATCTGGTGTCATTCCCCGCGTGACATTTGTACCATCAGGAGGTCACGGCTTAATCCTGATGTCTTCTCTAAAGAAGCACTTTTGTAGAAGCTCTGCCACCTCCTTCCAACAACAGAAGGACTCTTATTGCTAGTTTGTGAGTGTGTGAGCATTTGTGTTTGTGTGTTTTCTCTGTCCCCCCCGAGGGTAATTGAGGTCAGTAGTCAGTAGTCAGCTGGTGTTGGGCTCTAAGATGTCAAGTCAGAGTTTTCGCAGTAATACAGTCTCTGTTTGCTTTGGAGCAACCTAGCAGCGGACAAAGTCCAGAAATGGTGAACTTAGGTTTGGCAGCAGCTAAACTGGGACATATTTCTTTAAGGTATGAACATTTCAAAAATATGTTTTTTTTTCAATTTCATTGCACATTTGATGTGCTTCTAAGACAACACTATAACTTATTGGTTTTAAACGCAGTTTTGCTCTCAAGCTAAAGCATAATAAATGTATTCGGTTGAGACAGAAAACCGTATACTGTATAGCTGTCGGTGACTTGAAGAGACACATTTACTTAATGTAACCTGCTGCTGAATCACTTAACGAGAGCAGTAAGCATAAAGAGCAGCAAGCGTGAAAGGGATTCAGCAAATTTATGTTTTTCAGTGTATTTATTGAAAATCTAACCGTGCAGCATGATAAAATATCTATACAGGGAAAATCCAAGTTTGTAGGCAGATCATGGAGGGAATTTGATTATAGTGTTTGATCCACACTGGTGATCCAAAGCATTATGACCACCTCCCTACAAATGATCAGGTCCCTCATGTGCCTCCAAAGCAGTTTTGACCAGTCAAGACATACGCTGTATATTAAAATACAAACATCTAGATGTGTCTCAGAGTTTATTTACAAAGCATTAGTGTAGCATTTTTGGCTATGTTGTGTGTGTGTGTATGTGTGTGTGTGATAATATCCACTTACGGTGGCCCTAAGGTGTAAATTTTTTTTCATTCATTCATTCAACCTTTATTTATACAGGCTAGCCTCGTTGAGTCACGGGGACTCATTTACAAGAGGGACCTGTCTCACTCACACCAAACAACCATCCACTCTCACACTCACACCTAGGGTCAATTTAGAGTCACCAATCAGCCTAACAAGCATGTTTTTTGGTCTGTGGGAGGAAACCGGAGTACCCGGAGGAAACCCACGCATGCACGGGGAGAACATGCAAACTCCACCCAGAAAGGCCCCGGACCGGGATTTGAACCGGCAACCTTCTCGCTGAGAGGCAGCAGCTCTACCAGTTGTGCCACCGTGCTGCCCAAATGAACAACATTAGAAAAAAATTGAATTACAGGTACATTTGAAAAACAGAATTACATTTGAAAAAATTGAATTAAAATTTTTTTTGAAAAGAAAAAAAGAATTGAATTAAGCCAAAGAGGAAGTTTTTATGTTGTTAATAAAGTA